>OZ004708.1:49348124-49643124 GCA_963924515.1 Vespertilio murinus
TAGAAAAATAACAAACAGTAACTTCCAATTAGTTTGCAAAAACAATTGGTTGAAATTAGGGAGCATTAAATTGTTTTACCTAGAGTTCAATAAAAGCCTTATCACAATTGAAAAATAGGTCACATCAAAGAAAAACAAACAAACAAAAAACAGCAAAAACAGGGTAGGAAAATAAATGTCATGATTTAGTAAGCCTAGCCAATGAAGAACTCTTTTCATTTGGATTTATAAATATTTATGAAGCATATTTTTAAGATAAGATATTAAAATTTTCAAAAATGGAGCCATATTTTTGATTCACTACATTACAAAGTTTTAAAACATGATTTAGAAAATAAAATATTATAAAATATTATAAAATATTTTTCTCATCTTATTTAAACCTATGTTAATTTCTATTCTTCATGTTTCATAAAGTGCACAATATATCAGAAAGTAGTATATGCATACAACTCATCCATAAATTAATTTTGTTCATACATAATTTTTTTTAGTAACATTTTCCTAAAATTTCTTGGAAACCAGTTAGGAAGAAATCTATTAATCTTTGTTTAAAAAGCAAATGGTCTAAACCTGATATATAGAAGAGCAAGATTGGATATGACAAAGGCTTTCCTTTATAGTAAAGGCAAGGAGACACAGAATGAATTCCCATTCATCAGAATTATTTGGGGATAGTCCTTCCTTAGACTAGAGAGGCCAATTTATTTATATATGGGAATACTATGTAGCTCTTCTGTTCTTTGAATTAAATGGCATCCATTAAAGAATTTGAAACACACACATACACACACACACACACACACACACCACACACACACACACACACACTAGAGGCCTGGTGCATGAATACATACACTGGTGGGGTCCAGCTGGCCCACCCCAATGGGAGCCATCAGGGTGAGGCCGGCTTGGGTGGAGGACAGATCAGGATCGGGGACCACCAGGGCGAGGGGCTGCTGGCAGTTTGCCAACCAGCCCCGCCCCTGATTGGGGTGGATGTGTCCACTAGAGGGCAGGGCCACAGGCATTCTGCTTGTTCTGCCGTTCGGTCTATTTGCATATTACCCTTTTATTATACACACACACACACACACACACACACACACACACACGCGCGCGCATACTGAGTGGCCAGATTATTATGATCTCTGAACACATAATAGTCTGGCCACTCAGTATATATCCTATATAATAAAAGGCTAATATGCAAATTGTCTCCTCGACCAGGAGTTCGATCAGCAGGCAGGTCCGCCAACTGCCCCTGTCCCCTCCCCCTGGCCAGGCTATCTCACTATAAATTTATGTTCATTGAGCATCTGTCCCCTAGTGGTTGGTGTGTGTCATAGCTACCAGTCAAATGGTTGAACAATCGAATGGTCGCTTATGCTTTTATATATATATATACTAGTAGATATTTCTGCTTCATATATTAGATTTCTCAAATCTGTTTTAGATGTAATGAGACATATTTAAGTAAGTAAACAATTACATAAAGACTATATCACTTTCTATCTGGCCTCTTCTTCACATAAATCCACTACACACCCACTTATCTATACACCCTCAAGCACTGAATTTTAATTTATCACCCTTTTTCTGCTAACTTTAAGCAAGACTTGAGTTCATATTAAAAATAAGATCCAAGTCTGACATGAAAGGAGATCAATAATAAAACTTACAGTCAAAAGTTTCCTCTCAATTTCATTAGTTCCCCCTAATCAAAGGTAATGCAAAATTTAATTTTAATTTTATTTAATTACATTAGCTCATTATCACATAAAGACTGGCCTGTTGATACTTCACCTTTCCCAATGTGGCTGAGAAAGTCAAGAAACTAATAAAATAAAATAAAATCTGCCAGAATGTTTTTTAAGAATCATCTTTAATGATTCTTAAAAAGGTACACTTGAGACTCAAGTCAATTTCTCAAAAATGTCATCTAAAAAAAATCGGGAATGTTAGCTGCACTACACAAATGGATGTTTTGCAATATTTTTTTAGAAAGTAAGAGACAAAGAGATTTTAATGAGCTCCCTGTTCACCTTGATTATGTCAGAATTTTAGAAAAAGTAACCTAGCAGAACCTCAGAAATGCGAAGTTCAAGTACAGCTAATGAAGGGACAAAGACTTTAATTTTAGCTGAATGGTCCTTACTTTCTGTGTCAGCTTCATACTCTATTAGATCCTTCGGGACAAAAGGCTGAGACCCTCCCACTGGGAATCGTTAGCTGAAGCCCTGGCCACTATTGTTGATTTTCTCCTAAAGGGCTTGGGAACACATTTTATAAACATGAAAACAGAGAGCAAATAAGTGTGAGAAACATTTAGTGAAAGAAGGTCGATGGAAATAGTTCACGTGCTGTCCACGCCCCACTGGATTTCTTTTCATATGGTATATGTAGATGCATTTCTGGTGGGTGTGTTTAACCAGATAGAGATATGAAAATGATATTCATTGATCTCTTTCCTCACGTGTGAAAACAATCACAACTTCTCGGGGAAGACCTGGGCTACCTGCTACTGGGCTCATCCCCTCACACCGCCCAATGCCTTATTTTCAGCCTGAGACTCAAGGATGCTTTCTCTGAGCAAATCAACATTGGCTTCAGGTACAGAAATGCTGCTTCCCAGGGTGAGTGAAACACTGAAATTCCATGGAACCTGCAAACCATTTCTCCTCTCCTGACTAGATCTGGCACGTTGACACATAAAATCAGAACTAGAGAACCAGGGACCTACCTGCCACGTGAATGCCATTTCAGGATATCCTCAATATTAACGTTTTCCTTTTCAATAAAAACGAAATAGTAAAATCACATAATAACACTATGAAGAATTTTTGTACATGCTAAAATATAAAAGAGAGGACGTTATTTCTTGACCTTCCAATGTATGTGAAACCCATCTTGAAGTGGAACAAACAACTTGAAAAATACTATATTATATTCACAAATGGCATCTGAATGGAACAGTTGCTTCTGCAACTGTGGAAGAAGAGAAACTCCATCCACTGAGAGAGGGCTGCCAGAAATGGATATTAAAAAAAACCCCAAAGCTTTCTCAGTTTAAGTTAAGGAATAAAATTAGTCTGCTACAAATCCTACCCCTAAATCAAAAGATGAAAATCATCCAGTTTGAGTATGCAGACCTTTCCAACTAATCACATGAATAATTCGGTTTAAGAAAACCACTATTATCCAGCATGGAATTTCTAATATGCAGTCAAAAGTTTTCTCAAGATCTCAAAGGGGTTCCAAGATTGCATTTTTTCATGACAAACGGTGGTTATGACTAACTAAAATTCTACCACAAAATATAAAGCTGACAGTAGACAAGAAATCTATTCAATCCACAAGCATTCCGTAAGTATGAGCAGCTTTGGAAAGACACACCCAGTACCAGTCTCTATCTGTCCACGTTTTTTGCGGGCTCACCACATGCTGGGTGCTGGGGTGTGAGCAAGACAAACGCAGTGGTGCTGTTCACATGGACGTCCCAAGCTACGAATGGTAGTGACATCTGATGCAGATTGATGAAAGTGCTATTATCATTGGTGTCAGATTGAGAGAACTCTTAGTTCTGATTCTCTTACGGCCAAACTGTTAATGAGGTTGCAAAGAAAAAAGTATGCTTAAATTCACTTTTATTGGTTAAAAAAAAATGTTCATGGAGTTTACTATAGACTGAATGTTTCTGTCCACCCAAATTCATATGATGAAACCCTATCTCCCAATGGGATGGTTTAAAGAGGTGGGGCTTTTGGGAGGTAATTAGAACTGAATGAGGTCATGAGGGTGGGGACCTCATGAGTGGGATTAGTGCCCTTACAAGACCCACAAGAGAGTTTTCTCCTCCTCTCTGCTCTCCACCATGTGATGATGCAAGGAGAAATTGGCCATCGGCAACACCGAAGAGGGCTCTCAACAGAACTGTCCATTCTGGCACCTTGATCTCTGACTTCAGCTCTGGAATTGTGAGAAATAAGTGTCTGTTGTTGATAAGCCACCCAATCTGGGATGATTTTGTTAGAGTAGCCTGAACTAAGACACAGTTGGTGTGAACTGTTTTTATTCTGTTTTCTTCTGTTGCTGTGGCTGTTGTTTCCTTTCAGACCACTCTCCTTGTAGATCCAATTATGAATGGACTAGAGGCCCAGTGGACGAAATTTGTACATTTGGTGGGGGGTGAGGGGGTGGAGTACCTCAGCCCAGCCTGTACCCTTCACAGTCTGACAGCCCTCAGGGGATGTCTGACTGCCATGGAAACAGGAGAGGCTCCCGCCACCACCACTGCACTCACCAGCCCTGAGCCCGGCGTCTGGCTGAGCGGCACTCCCCCTGTGGGAGTGCACTGACCACAAGAGTGTCTGCCCTCTGGGGGTGAGTGCACATCATAGGGACCAGTCATTCTGCCATTTGGTCGATTTGTACATTAGCCTTTTATTATGTAGGATTGGAGTAGAATCAGTATTACCAACCACAAAACACTAACTCTCACATAGAACCTTTGACACTGAGCTGATCCAGACTGACACCACTATCTGTCATCATCATCATTATCACCATCAAGAGCCCTGCATTGCCTACCCTATAAATCCTATTTATTATATCCATAAAACATGTGTTAGTATCACCCAAATGGCACAAGGGATATGGTTAGAGAATATATCTCAATATACATCTGCATATATTGAGGACCTAATGGACTTGGTATTTTAGAAATTGTACCCAAGCTGGCAAATCCAGATGGGCTGAAGTTGTATGGAAGTGTAATAAAAATCTAATAAAACATTTGAGAAAACTCACACATCTGTGGACAGATGGGAGGCATTATGAAATACAGGCCATTGCTACGGCAACCTCTAACCCCCCTGGCTACTGCTGCTGGGCCAAGACCGAGTGTAAAGGGCCCCTGTGAGTTTTCCTTCTCTGTCAGCATTCGGAGAAATCATTTGTAATCTCTCTAAAATGAACTATTAAAATAGACAGCCTTTGATCCACACCCATGAAAATGATGCACAAAATACTCCAAATCTTTGACCCAGGACCCAAGGTCTTGCTGCTTGTATTTGTTTGTTTTTTGAAAACATAATATTTCCATGAATACACTTTGCTAGGTGCCAGAAGTTTTCCTCTCAACAAATGCACTAGCTGGTAATGTTTGAGGTGGGCTCCTCAGTGTAGCTTCAGAGAGTAACTTCAGAAGTGATCAATCAGCTTTAAAAACCACAAAACAGAATGAGAGTTAGGTTTGGAATTTTTAAAAGGCTACATTCACCAGACTATGTGAATAATATGACATTAATGCTCAGAAATCCCCATTTGAAAGAGAATTTAATATATTTGTGGGTACCGATGTGTATAAATTTCACTGAATTCCAGAGTAACGTTAGAATTTCCTCTTTCCACCTACTGACTAATCTTCAACTTGATATTTAAGCATGACTTTCTTCCCCTAGATGGAAGAAATCTTCAGCATTAAACATTTAAAGTGTTTAAGTCTGGAAGGTGGGATTTGGGGAGAAGAGGGAAATTACTTATGCAGTATCTCAGGAGAAAGCTATCAAGGACAATGTAGGGTAGTGTGTCAGAGGTGGAACAGTTGCACAAGTCAGTTATACCTGGATTCAGACCTATCACTTTTTTGGCCACGTGATTCAATTTCCTCATCTGTAAATAGCTCGTCTCCTAAAATTGCTATGGGATTTCAATGAATTCTTATACATAAAGCACTTAGAAGAGTGTCTACCTTGTCATACGCCCTCAATAAATGGTAGTAATGATTATTGTTGTATTTCAGGCTAAGGTGGGGAAAAATTCATCTATAAATCATTGTTCAACTATAAGAATCCTGAGTCCAAACTGTATAGACAGTGTAAAATCAATAATCTCAAAGTGCTTAGTAAATAGGTCAGTTCTTAACTTTTTTCACCAGAAGCTGGATCATTTGTCACACATGTATGGTTACCTCTCTTAATCTCTTTTGGCCAATCAATGCCAAAGAACTGCTGAAGTAAAAACTATCACTGAAAAAGACGTCGAGTCTTCCACATGAAATCCTAAGAACAAGAACTGCAAAGTGGAACTTGACTATCAAGGTTGGAAAGATGATGTTTCCCAGATCAGGATACACAGAATTTCATATTTGAAATTATAAATCTGTACTGTGATTCATAGACTAGTTTATTCTACATGCACATTTGTAGAGAATATTATAAGGACACTAGTATACCCATCTTAAAAAGCATTAGCACTCTAAATACACTAGGGAATGCTATATTGAGCAATTGCTGAAGGCAATGGGAGTGAGTCCCCTGGAGGGCAACACGCTGTGTTCTATATGAAGGGTGTCCCTGTATAGAGCTACACAACAGTGGACCTGACACAATCAAATCCAGTGACTGCTACACAACAGTGGACCTGACACAATCAAATCCAGCCACTGCCCTGAATTTGATGTTGACTATTCTCAAGCCCATTTCTACTGCTGTTGTTGTTAACAGGCTTCCCCAAGAGACTTAATGACATTTACTAGTATAACTGAGACCTGGGAAAAGGAAACTATACCCGGATCTTTACCTGAAGAGCTATTGATGCTAGCTTTGAGTAAATGCTAATTCTTGGGGGTCCTAAATTGGTACTGTGGTCAACTATTAAGAAGGGGAATTTATTGGGGTCAAGTGATAAATGGTGTGTTATTGAACACATTTGTGGCTATTTCTCTATTCCTGTATTTAGGCTTTAAAAAAAAAACTAGACTAATACTTGCTACAGCTTCCTGACCTGTGGAGTGATGGCTATCATTTCTGATAGAAAGACAATAGGAAGCTTCTGGAACTATCATTCCTTTCCCCCAATAACAAACCAAATGTAATACCATTTCTCTAGGAGGGATCACAGAGGTGAGTGCTACCATCAGAGATTTGAAAGCTATAAGGATGTCGAGTCTTATCACATCTGGTTTAGTCAACTCAGGCTCCTATAACAAAATACCATAGATTCGGTGGCTTAACAATACAGATTTACTTCTCATGGTTCTAAAGACTGGAAATTCCAAGATCAAGGTGACTACAGATTCAATGTATGGTGAGAGGCTTCTTTCTGTTTTATAGAGAGCTGCCTCTTGCTGTATCCTTAGATGAGGAGGTGGGGGAGAGAAGGGAGAAGTGGTGGAGAGACCACTGGCCTCTTTCTCTTCTTATAAGGGCACTAATCCCATCATGAAGACTCCACCCTCTTGACCTCAACTAACCTAATTACTTCCCAAAAGCCCCACTTCCTAATACCATCACATTGAGGGTTAGAGTTTTACCAAAGGAATTCGGGGATTCACAATCAGTCCATAATGCAACCTTAATTGGGGAATGGCTCAGATAAATACCTGATTAAGTAGCTATTGATCTAGCAACTCTCTATCTGTACCCCAATAAGCAGAAAACACCAGAAGCTCTCTACTGCTCAAACAGGAAGAGTCATTTACCATTACTATCTCTCCTCAAAAGGCTAATTAACTCTCTAGCTCCAGTCACAGTCATCATCTTACTTCCCCAGAACATCAAGCTGGAGATTACACTGCTAACATCATTTTGACAGAATTTACTGAACAGGAAGTAGCAGTTATCCCATATTTCCTCATAGGACAGATATTGCTAAACGGAAGATAAACTTCATAAAAATTCCAGGGCCTGACATCCTAGTCCACAGGTCATTGGATATCAAAATAGAATTGTAATTGAAATAAAGAAGGAATGAATTAGGTGCCAAGATTGATGGAACTTCAGTTTTCCTCAATTAGGGTGGAGACGAGCAAGTTACCAGTATGAGTGATAGAGAAAATAAGTTAAGCTTTTTTGTCTTACTCTTGCTGTTATTGTTTGGAAATCTAAGTTGAAGAGGAAGGGCACATTGGTGTGTTGAGGACCCGTAGAGGTTCAGTGTGGTATATTGCCAGCTGAGATTCACACACACAGAGGCTAGAAAGCTAAAAATCACGCTCCTTCTTTACAGCTGGGTTCTGGAAGCCATTTAGATTCCGCCAACCAGATGAGCTCAATAAGATCTGAGAGGTGGAAGTGATGGGGAGCCCACATTTCTGCTGCTCCTGTGCTCTCAGCAGCAGGTGTGACCATGGAGTGTGTGTGGGCCGAGCCCCAGTGACCAGTTGTGAGCTTTGTGGGTGTCAGAGCCACAGCAGAGGGTCTGTTTTGTTGGATCGTAGCAGGCATGACATTGATCTGGACCCATCAGCAACAGCAGCAGCTTTCTGATCGAGGCAGTTTCCTGAATATGACAGTTACCTGCTGTGACAACTTACTGATCCTGGCAGCAGCCATGTGGTTCTGGAGCCAGCAGCTTCCTGGTCGTAGAGAAGGCAGCAGCTCCTTTGCTGACCCAGTTCTGTGACTCGGGGGAGTCATTCCTGAAAAAGACAACTTAGACTTGTCCTATTCCAGGATTCTACATACCCTCCACCAGAGAACTGAATTGCATTGTTATGGTAAAACCAACAAACTAACTAACTAACATACAAAACCCACATCTGGTATCAGAAGTGCTTTGTGTGAGATGGTAGGGAAATAGTGATTCCCCAGAAGTAGGTACTATTATATCATGGCCATTATACAGACAGAGGTCTTAAGTAATGGGGCCAAACCCTCCCTGTTAATAAATGGCAGGCCTGAGGTTTGAACCCAGGCCTCCTCTCTCTGCTGTAACCATCTCAGCTCTATAGCTGGTCATAAGACTAGCGGTCACAGAGTTCTATAGTTGCAGCTGCAGACAAGCACTTAACAAAGGAGAAGGACAAAGAGCTATGAGAATATGGAACAAGAGGGCATGGCTTAATCTGGGGGGAGTGGGAAGGTCATTAGGAAAGGTTGCCTTGAAGGAGAAATATTTAAACTGAAAGATGAGTAGGGCTTAATTCCACGAAAGTGTGTTTTCTTTTTTGACAAAAAGGCAGGGACAGTGAGAAGCACCTTCTAGGAAAAGGGTAAATGCAGGGCTACAGTGGTGCCTTTGAAGAAGCCAGTGCGGCTGGAATTCAGACAGAAGCAGCATGTGGTATGAGCTGAAAATGGAGCGAGGGGTGGAGGGGTGAGGGTAGGGTCAGGCTGGGCATGGGTGCCCTGGCAAGGAATTTAAACTTGATCCACAGGGGTTTAAGCCAGAAGCAACACAAATAATTTATGGTTTAAAAAAAAAAAAAAGATGCACTGACTATATGAAAGAAGGTACAATGCTAGAATTTCATTAATTTAAAAAAAATGTTAAGTAAACATTTCCATCAATAATTACCTTTACTAAAATTTCCTGAAAGGCTGTAAATGTATCATCAAAATTTAAATTTAGCATGGAACCAGAATAACAGAGAACTGAGAGCATGGCCTTTGGAAAACTCATGTCAAACTTCCCCCCTCCAGCTGTTCAATTCACTCACTGCCTGACTCAAGGCAAGGAATGCCATTGCTCTGGGTCTCAATATCCTCGTCAGTGACATGGGAATAATATTTACGTGAGGGTTTTGTGAATATAACTTATCTATCAGCAGGATCCCTCTCAGACTTAGAAATCTGACTAAAGTTTGGTGCAACTCTCCAACCTGTTACAATGAAAAGCCCTTCCCACTGCTTCCGGTAATTTCCGGGGCTCAGGGCCATAATTTTTTCTACTTCTAGATGTCTGCATCCACCAGGCTACCTCAGCATATCACTCTGGAGGGAAGCCCAGTGCCTTGCAGTCTCACCAAGTTTCCTGGTCCAGAGCATGCATCAGTTTCACTCATATACTTGAGATTTGGAAGGCAGGGCTCACAATAGGACCTGAATTGAGCACTGCTGTCTCCACCACCTCACTGGTTCTATCTGCCCACTTCCCTGGTCCCCTTTTTTCTCTGGCTCGACAACAAACCTCCCCCCAACTAGTAAGAGTTCTGCCCACACCTGTGTCCACTTACTGTCTCATCTGCTCAGTCATGACAGTGTTCTTCTCAAGAAGACAGTTCTCCTTTCTAAGAGGAATTCTGGAGAATCACATTTTCTTCGTATCATTACATGAAAAGTTCGCAATCACTATATAGAGAGAGTAGCTACTATTATCAGTATTGTTATTAATATTATTATTCATTGGTGCAGATATTCTCTTTCTTAGAGTAGAGAAAAAACATGCCTTTAACCCTTTATTTAAGGTTTTCCTTAAAGGGAAACCATCCCTTTATCAGTCTCTCTCTGATCCAAGCCAGAAGGTGATTGCATTAGTTAGCTTCGTTCGTTGCATAAACAAATCTGAAGTGATAGCGGCTACTAAAACAAAGGTTTAATTTTCCACTGACATTTCACAGGGACTCCGGGCCCACTGCAGCGGTGTTTTTGGCAGTGGCTGGGCTGGGGCTCTGCTCCATTTGTCCTCACATTCTGGAACCCATGCTTTTCCCATGGCGGAGGGAAAAGATGGCCGGTGTTAAACACACAATGGCTCTTACACCTTCTGCTCAGACAGAACACAGATCATGCCCACTCCCATCCTATTGGACAAAGAAGTCCCATCGCTAAGCTCAGTGAGCTTCTCAATGAGACAGAGAAGTGGACAGGCTGAATATGCAAGTGGATACTGGCCAGGCCTACACAATAAAATTCTGACCCTCCACCTCGGCAGCACACAATCCAGGAAGCCAAACCACAGCCTCTGTAGCAATTGGCCCCAAATGGTCAGGACTTGGTCAATGACTGCCAAGAAACATTTTTTTTTCCACCCTGCTACAAGCTCAGGGTCAACCAGAGAAAGTTCAATATGCGCAGACCAATCACACGGCACTCCCCGCTCCTGCTGAGCCCGCCTCCAGCTTCCCATGCTGGAGACCTCCAATCAGCACACCTGCAGCTTCCCTCTCTTTCGCTGCGAAACTGCCTGCTGCTGCCTTTGACTCTCTGCCAAGGGCAAGTGATGGAGGCCGGCTGCCTTGCTCCATGGCAAACTGAATAAACAGCCTCTGTTGGTTCTCATTTTGGGTGGCCCTGCTTACTCTACAATAGAGACCTCTCCTGTGGCAGCAGGGCGGAATGGGGGGGGGGGGGAGGAAGGTTACTGCAAATATCACAATGGGTGAGCATGAATAATCTTCTTTGAGGGGAGGGGAGGATCCATAGAGGGGGGACAATGACACAATCTGCCACAGTTTAGCCTCTGAATCAGGAAGAGCTGATTTCCTCCTCCCCACCTGCAAAGTTCCATTCAATCATGAATGTATACTTAATAGTCTCTGCTTCACATCTGGATGTGTCTACTTCTCTAGAGCCATATGGACTAGAACACAGGTTATATATGTAAGGCACGGTGGTAGTTCAGGAATAAGATAACTGCAGCAAACACTCTTCAGAAGGAGGAGGAATGGAAGGTGACGGTAGCAGTCACTCATCAAAAGCGATTCCAAAGTGCCCCGGAAAAGGCGGCAAAGGCAGCAAAGGCCCCCTCCGCTGTGGGGAGAAGCTCTTAGATCGGGCTCTCGTTCTGCTTCCCGGGAGTGACGGTCCAGTTTCCCCCTCGGTGCTTGTCTGCCCTCTGAGAGGCCCTTCCCTTTTCATCACCCTCCTGGACTGCACTGAAAGAAACCATGGACAGCATGCCCTCCTTCATGGCTGAGCACTGTTCAAGGAAAAATGATTCTGAGGTTTATGAAAATGGCTTTAAGGAAGACTTGATTCAGGACTATTTGCAAAGGCTGCCATGACGGCAGGGGAGAGAGATTGGACGCAACGTGCAATCCAGCAAGGACAAGTGGGGACTTACAGTCAGTGAGCTAATGAGGGGGTCAGTGGATGGAAAATTACTAAGAGGAAGACATCAAAGCATAACAGGATTCTTGCTGAAGACAAACCAGGATGGGAACGTATCAGGGGTAAGAGATGAAGAATTATTCAATCGGATGTTGAGGGTGATCAGATATCCAGGGAGGTAGGGAGGAATTCTTGCTGGCATTGGGAGCAGAGAGGGGGGAACTAGCCAAAAAGGTGGCTTCTAAGAATTTTTGTCAGTATCTTTGTCAGTCTCTTTTCTGCCTATAGGCATTCAGGGTCCCAAAGGTTTACTTTTATCACTTGAACAGTCATGGTATTTTTAAATTAAGACTCATGGCTGAACCCCCACCACCACCACCCTGACTTTGCATATATACACACACACACACACACACACACACACACACACAACACACACACACACACACACACACACAAAAAAAAAAAAAACAACAACATAAAAACAACAACAACAAAAGTGCTCTTGGCTTTATATCTATTTGGTTCCAGTTAGACCTGTATGCCAATAGCCATAGCTCAGCTGTTTTCAAGACCATCCCCCTCTCTCCTGAAAAACTGCTTAAGCTTATTGGATTTTTATTGGATAGACATGCTCTTCTCTCTTTTCCCTGAGCCATTCTGTCCAGCTGAAAGGATTTATTTGAAGGGAAGGGTGGTAGCTTAATAAATTTAGAGGTTTAAGCAAGGGGTGTGGTAGCCACATCCTTTGATTTATTTTTCAACCTAAGATTGTATTTTCTTTTTAAAAAAAATATATTTTTATTGAGTTCAGAGAGGAAGGGAGACGGAGAGAGAGATAGAAACATCAATGATGAGAGAGAATTATTGATGGGCTACTTTCGGCAAGATCCAGGATCAAGCCAGCAACCCGGGCTTATGCTCTGGCCGGAATTGATCCGTGACCTCCTGATTCAAAGGTTGATGCTCAACCACTGAGTCACACTGGCTGGACCCAAGATTGTGTTTTAATTGGCCTCTTGTTCAACGCATTTCTAAATTTTATCTTCTACTGGTAGATAAGAGAAACAACAACATATTTCAACCCTGACAGTTTTAACACTTCTAAATTATCTTTTTGTCTCATCCCTGCTTGGCCAATTCTTTCCAGAGTTCATTTCTTTTTTATAATGATTTGTCAAATGCATCTAATAACAATCATGGCACAGTGGTGGCATTCTATTACCACGTCTTAACTGAGAGCCACAATGTATTATGTGTATGATTTGCCTTCACATTTTTGTGAACAGTGTTATACCAAATAGTAACCACTCTATATCAGATTGCCATTGTTTTCCTGTCTTTAATTAGGGTTTATTGCTATATCCTGGGCAGAAGCCGGTGCCACATCTTTTGAGATTTTTGTTACTTAGCGTTTCACTCCTGGTACCTAGTCAGCTTTGCTGTAATAACAAACAATCTCCCAAATCTCTGTGGCTCATTAAATAAAGGTTTATTTAGCACTCATGTTACATGCAGGCTGCAGGCAGGTTTGATTCTACTCCATATGGCTTCTGATTCTCAGGCCCAGGCTGGAGAAGCAGCCCCTATATAGGACATGCTGTCCTGGTGGCCAGGGAAGACAGTATTATCACATCTGCTCAACTATGATTGGCCAAAGTAAGTCACATGACCAAACCTCATACCAATGGGATGAGGAAGAATACCCTTGATGGTAGGGAACTGCAAGGTAAAAATGTACAATATTCTCATAAGGAAAGGGGAGCAAATGATTGGAGAAATAATAAAATCGACCACATTAGTAAAGAATAGAATTATTTTGAAGAATATACCTTTCTCTCCTGATACTGACAAAGCAAGAGAATTAAAAAAAAAATTAAAATCCCCACTACAACTTTGAAAAGAAGAAAAAAGTGGGGTGAAAACAGATTCTGTGTGTGACTTCCTTTTGCTCTTCGTTGCTTTGTTTTTTCACTTCTTCCCTGGTCATGCATAAAGTGTAATATGTTATAGGGAATAAGAGAAAAAAGTGTTCCCCACGAACTCTGCTCACCTTGCACTCCTAAGACCAAAACCAGGGTGGTAATGAAACGGCAGGATTACAGATCCCACCTTTCAGGGACATATGCCTCCCTCTGCAGTTTATTAACTCTCACCATCAGACTAGGCCAATTCCTGGAATACCAAGCAGATAGATAATAAGACCACATCTATCCTTCAGTAACAAATGTCCCCAAAGTATAAAGGTAATATACATATATATATATATATATATATATATATATATATATATATATATTCAATTGAAAAAAAATATATAAAAAAAGACATAAGATTGAGTCTCTGCTCCCAAAATTGGACCATAGAAAAGACTGTCATAGAGGCCAGTTGCGTATTTAGCTATTGGCCTGTAGGCAGATTATATATATATATAGAGAGAGAGAGAGAGAGAGAGAGAGAGAGATCATTGATCAGTTGCCTCCCACACACACCCTGACCGGAAACTAAACCTGCAACCTGGGCACGTGCCCTGAGCGGAAATTGAACCTGCAACCTTTCGGTGCATGGGACAATACTCAACCAACTGAGCCACACCAACCAGGACTCAATTTTACATCTTATACAGGGCAGCTGCTGGATTATGTGTGCCTTTCTACCAAAGAGGACAAAAAGCACCATTGAAAAACAAACAAAAAATATGCCACTCCCTTTCATTTGGTGAATTAGTAAAAGATGAGAGTGCATGGCTTAACTAAAAAAAGTACCTTTGTGGGATTTAAAAAAAAAAAAAAAAAAGGACCGCCACCCCCACCCCCGGCACCCCAGCAAAGGTAACCCTTCCCCAGGGTATCAGCTTGACAAAGGCAACGTGGCTTTGCCTGCAGCCCCCACTCACCTCTTGGACCACATGCCTTTGTTCAATGCACAAAAACACAATTATGAGTGACAACCCTGCACTTGACATTAAGCATGGGATGCAAAAAAAAAAAAATCTCAAGTAAAACCTGTCCAAATGAATATTTTCCCCCAATAAATTTCATTCTCAGCTTCTGCAGACCAGCGCTGAGTGGTTTAATTAAACTCCACGCTGACGTGAGCCAGTCACTTGTATCCATTCTCTATTGAGAAAGGAGCCTTAGGTAACTCCGCGGTTTGAGCACAGTAAGACCTTTCTCTTCCGCGTAGGTACTATGTCATGTTTAGTAGCCTCTGATGGAGTTATTTATATGCTTCCTTAATGCAGAAACAAGCCGGTGAGCTGGGGTTTTTAGGGTTTTTCCACACACACCCCCCTCTCTCTTTCTGTTTCATTATCACTTTGCATTTTATTCTCCTTTCTGGTTCGGTCCTCCACATTCAGACCGTTACCTTTTCTTGCCAATTGCCGGTAACAGTATACGTGAAAATGTTTGCAGGATTTTCTCCAGACACCTGCTGTCAAGCGCCACATGTACGAGCCTTGTACAGTAAATGGCCTCTCATTAGAGAGGCTTGCCATGTGCTATTATAAAGAAGTCATTCTTCAACTCCTGTGCTTCACACAGCATCATGCCCTCAGCCATGCAAATGTACAGGTTATTTAATGTTTCACAACACTCACAAATGGAGTTTGAACAAAAAATGATCGACGAACTAAGACTATTTACTTTTGGGGGAAGCCAGTGTCAAAGCATTGCAGCAGCCCCAACTGTAATGTGAGTTCTAATTTTTCACATTTGCACAGTACCCACTCCGGCGACGTGTGTGTTCGACGTGCAGAAAGAGTGGCTGGTGACTTGTTTTCTTAAAATATACTGACTCACAGTAGAAGCAGTCATGAATAATCTGAGACCACTCATCGGAAGCCACCCAAAGTACATAAAATGGAAACTAAACATAAAGAAATCCATGTTAAAATCTTGCTCGGCTCTAAGATTTATCAGTATAATTTGAAAATTGACTTTTTAAATAATACTTTTTTGGAAAAATTGTTAAAATTTTAAAAATTCACCTATTCACTTAGCAGAGGAAAAATCAATGTGGTTGGTTATTTCAATGTAGCCAGATTGAGCGTGTATGACTTTAATAAGATAGTTATAAACTGTCATTGCTGGTGACCCTCCTGAGGATTCTAAGGGCAACTAATCCCCCAACGGGTGCCCTCCACATCTTGTCTTTTTCTATTTTATTTGGTGTGAAGATGAAAAGAAGACTGATGTTTTCCGTTACAACAGAGATCCCAAGTTAAACTAGCCAGAATACTTAAAAAAAAAAAAAGAAGAAGAAATTATTTCACATTATTTCACATAAAAACAAAAGAAATTATTTCACATAAAAAAAACAAAAGAAATTATTTCACATAAAAAAACAAAAGAAATTATTTCACAGAAATCCCAAGTTAAACTAGCCAGAATACTTAAAAAAAAAAAAAAAAGAAATTATTCACATAAGTAGGGAGGGCTAAAGAATTGGTTAAGTTGGTAGCTAATGATGTTATTAGTTCTATCAAGTGTTGTTGGCTTTATTCTCAGGCTGGTTATAAGATGGCTTGGGCCATTCCTAATAAAATACATGTGTCCTAATAAAATACAAATGATAAATTTTTCTCTTCTATGGATCTCTCTTTGGAGCAAGAAAGCTTGTCCTTGAGGCTTCCACATCTCATTCCTAAACCACCTCTAGCAAAAAAAAAAAGGGGGGGGATTAACCTTAAATAAACCAGACCCTCTTTTGGAGCTGGGTAGGTGTCATTTATCCCCAGGCTCATGACTTGATGCTGTGAGTGGGAAGGGAGAAGCAGGGAATAATTTCACAAATTTGGATTTCTGATAGAAAAGAAAAAAAAGAAATTGGATGTTTAATGAGGAACCAATATGATCCTCTCTGATAGCTAAATATGCAATTAGTCTAATGAATCTTAGTAAAAGTGTCTCTAAAACTACTACTAAACTCCTGGTAATAAAAACAAAAAGCCTATCAACAAATCAGTGAACGACAAGTGCTGGCGAGGATGTGGAGGAAAAGGAAGCCTCCTGCACTGATGGTGGGAATGCAGGCTGGTGCAGCCACTGTGGAGAACAGTACAAGTTTCCTCAAAAAGTTAAAAACGGAACTCCCATTTGACCCAGTAGACCCACTTCTAGGACTATATCCCAAGAAATCAGAAACACCAACCAGAAAGAATCTATGCACCCCTATGTTCATAGCAGTACAATCTACCATAGCTAAGATTTGGAAACAACCTAAGTGCCCATCAGCAGATGAGTGGATTAAAAAACTGTGGTACATCTACACAATGGAATACTACCCCACTATAAAAAAAATCACATGATCTCACTCATATGTGAGATATAATGATCAACATAATTTGTTGAACAAAAATAGATTCAGAGCCCTGGCCAATGTGGCTCAGTGGATAAAGTGCTGGCCTGCAGACTGAAGGGTCCTAGGTTCAATAACCCCATCAAGGCACATGCCCAGGTTGCGGGCTCGATCCCAGTAGGGGGTGTGCAGGAGGCAGCCAATCAGTGATTCTCTCTCATCATTGATGTTTCTATCTCTCACTCTCCCTTCCTCTCTGAAATCAATAAAAATATATATTTTTAAAAATAGATCCAGAGACAAATGGCAGGGAAGGGGGGTTTAGAGAGCAACCAAAGGACTTGTATGCATGCATATTAGCATGACCAATGGATATAGACACTGGGGTGGTGGGGGCTTGCCCAGGGTGGGAATGGCTGAGGGGGGGAGGGTTCAATCAGGGGGGAGAGGAGACATATGTAAAACTTTAGACAATAAATAAATAAGTTCTTCCTTCTCGAGAGATTGCCTGGTTTTTTCTCCACAATGTTTAATATTAAAAAACAGAAAAGAAAAACCCTATACATCTTAAAGATGTACTTATTGGACCCATCCAAGCTCAAAACTAAAAAATTTCTCACCTACTATCTTTAGAGTAGATATTTTGGCTCATTTTAATTGCTGGATCCTCACTACACAGAAAGCTAAGTAGATTTACTAAGAGGCTAAATAAACATGGATCTTCTCACAAGATAAGGAAAATATTTTCAGATTACTGCCATATATGATTTTTTTTTCTGATGTCACAGCTGCCAATCCACATATTTTTGGATCAGGTATGCATTCCACAAGTTTTTTAAATGCTCTAACATCTTGCTAAACAACATACCGTATATTCTTTGAATCAGCTACATTAGCATCATCTGGGAGCTTATTTGAAAATATAAAATCCCAACCCCAAGCCAAACCTACAGAACCTGCATTTTTTACAAGGTTCCCAAGAGATTCGTATGCATAGTAATATCTGAGAAACACTACTATAAGGTATATTTAGTCACAATCTTGGCTTCTTGTGCCTGCAGGATGCATGTAATAATATAAAATCTAGCAACTACAGTACACTATAACTTGAGAAACTAAGGAATTAATATTATGGACTCAGAAAACATAATTCTTGCCCATCTCTTATTTCTGTCCCATTAATCCAAATATCAAGATTGCATTTAAACTCATTGACTTATACATAAAAGGTACCATAAAAATATCTGATCCATTCTTCTGATCACATTGAAACTATCTGGATATTTGGACATGGGTTTGATGGTACACAGTGGAAAGATTAAAAATCAGAACTTGCTTGAAGTCATTTACATAAATGCTGGCACTATTTCCTTCAAATTAGGATTCAGGACAATATGGAGGCCAACACATGACCAGTGCCCAGTAAATATCCGCATGTTAAGTGATAATTAGGCTAAAGTTACAAACTGAAGTTTGTTTCTATGGTTAGAGCACTTGGACAAGCACAGTATGTTCAGGCTTATCTACCCCACATTTAGCACACTCCCCTTCTTGGCATTTCTCTCATTTCCTTGAAAAGCCTTTTCTGGAGAAACTTCAGATCAGAAGCCAAAGAAAATTCAGCTCAATTTGCCCTGCTCCCCATGGAGCTTCCAGTGACTGAAGGCTTTCATTCCCTCCTCTCCCACATTAATTCTGGCCATGCGTTAGCCACCATCAGCGTTTCTCGGGGTTTCATGATGAGAAAGCAGTGAACTTGGGCTAGTCTAGACTAAGCAGAATGTTATTTTCATGGGCACTTATTTTGCTTTGCTTTATTTGTTGTTATAGTTGTTTTGTGTTAGTGTATTCTACTGATAAAAAAAAACAACATATAACCTTAGTTGTATAAAGGTATGGTCAAATTAGAAATGTAAGATCTAGAAATATTTAGTCCCTAACATCTTACCACCCAAGCCCTTTCCCTTTACCTGTTCTTTGTCAAATTCTCCTCCCACATCCACAGCTTCTATAATATTTCATTTTTCTCGTACAGTGAGGTCCATGTCTACTGCCTACCCTCAGAACAGATGACCCTGCCTCCTGCTCCATGGAGAAGTTTGAGACTTGAAGGTGAGAACCCTTTCGGCTTCTGACCCACTCCAGCTTCTATACATCCCTATCTTAACTTCCTTTCTCCTAGCTCATCATATTCCATTTCCAGTTCCAGACGCATCCCTTTACCTTGACTCTTGATCCCTTTGGTGGTGGGTTGAATGGGGTGGCCCCTAAAAAGTTATGTCCGCATCCTAAATCCTGTAACTATGGATGTTGCCTTATTTGGAAAAAAATGGTCTTCAAAGATGTGATTAACTTAAAGATCTTAAGATTATTATGGACTATCCAGATGGGCCCTAAATTCAATAACAAGTGCCCTTGTAAGAGAAAGGCAGAGGAAGATTTGAACCACAGAAGAAGAGCAGACATAAACACACAGAGGACAAGGCAATCTGAAGATGGTGCCAAAGGCTGAAGTGATGGAGCCACATGTCAGGGAATGCCATGAAAAGCAGGCACCCACCAGAAGATGGAAGAATCATATTCAGGCTCTCCCCACCCACCCCCACCTCCATCCCCACCCCGCAGGCTCCAGAGAGAGGCAGCCCTGCTAATACCTCCATTTCAGATTTCTGGCTTCCAAGACTATGAGAAAAAAAACACATTTGTATTGTTTTAAGCCACAAAGTGTTTGCTAATGTACTATGGCAACCATAGGAACTCAATACACACACACACACACACACACACACACACACACACACACACACATATTATTTTTATTTTTATTTTTGTGGGTTCTAGGTCCAATGATCACCAGCTACCCAAGTACCAAAAATTATGCTTCCAAAATCTCTTTATGTCAATTCCACATGTAGATCAATCAAGCTGCTCTATGTGTGCCACTCACTACAGAAGCCCTTTTTTTCCTTCCTATATTTTTAATCTTTCTACTGTCACTTTTCCCTTCACGATTCATCCTTACAACTTTCTGCCATCTTAAACACACACACGTATATAGATATATTGATATATAGATAAATAGATAGATAGGCAGATATAGTAAATTTAAGCACTAAAAAAAAAAAAAATAACAAAAACTCACACTATGTGTAATGATCAACCACACAAAGAGCACGAGTCCCATCTGTGGCCTCCAAGCTGTGCAGGTTGTGCTGGATGGCACAGAATGAGCATGGCACCTCTTCCTGTTGCACCAATTTTACAGAATGGTAATTTAAAACATTTTAAGTTAAAGTAAGCAAGTATTGTAAGTTATGGTGTACATGTTGCATTAATATTGAATGCAAGGTGTTCAAAGGAAATTGGAGCATGACTTGGACCACGTTGGGCTAAAGTGTTAACTTCCCAAGGTGGACAGATTCAGTGTTTGTGTTCTCTAGCTTGGAGAGCCCTTGAGTAAAAAGGTTTCAGAAGTGACGTTAGCGAGTGTATTCACTGTAGGTAATAAAGTGGAACTCATGATAGAGACAGTACTTGTAGGAGGCAGGGAGTCCGCATAAAAAGTTGTGTGTCACCTAAGCCAACAAAACCCAAAATAAATTTGCGATAATTCTTTATGAAAGAGAGGAGAATCACCATAGAATTCTTTTAAATATCAAATTCTATGACATTTAAAATACAGCTCATATATAAACATATGATCGCCTAATTTTTTATAAATCAGAATATTTTTATACCTTTTGATTTCTGATCAAGTTTAGAGTAATGATGACAATTCAGAGACCTAAGTCTGTATGAGTTTTGCCTGCATACTTGCTTCTAAGCTGTAGAGAATTGTCATATAGACTAGGGAAGATGTTGAGCCCTGAAGTTTCTATAAATCCTGAGTTGAAACAGAGATTAGGTATATTTTAAAAATAATTGACCCTAGTTATACAGTATGAAATATTTTTTTAAATTATCAAGGTTTGTCTACTACAGAAGCTTTTAAAATATATTTTTTTATTGATTTCAGAGAGGAAGGGAGAGAGAGAGATAGAAACATCAATGATGAGAGAAAATCATGATAGGTTGTCTCCTGTACCACCTACCACCATCCCCCCAACTGGGGATCGAGCCCTCAACCTGGGCATGTGCCCTGACAGGAAATCAAACTGTGACCTCCTAGTTCATAGGTCAATACTCAATCACTGAGCTACGCTGGCTGGGCTATAGAAGCCTTTTGAAAGTTCTTTTTGCTGAAGGAAGAAACTGTCAAAACCTGCTACAAGAGACCAACTGTGGAATCTCTTCCTGCCACCTTAGAGTCCATTTGGAGATACATTTATGTGCCAGTGTATGTGTATAGATTTTATGTGTGTGTCAGTTATTATGTATATCTAGCAAATAACTTCACTGTTTCATGACACTTCCTGAACCACCAGTTAATAGTTAAGTAGCTACAAGAGTTAGAAAACCCAGGCAATCCAAAAACACAGGGTGGAAACTGCTGAAAAATTATAAGTTGCTCATAAGACTATCCTGGGTCGATGCAAGAGGAAAACCTGAGAACATTTTCCTTAAAAGAACCAATAAAAGGAAACAGAGCATGCAACTTCAGAGCTCAACTCGTGCCTAATCTCTTTGTGTGGGATTTTTTTTTCATTCCAACACGGAGCTCCCAAGACAAGCATGCAGCAATCTCTAAGTCATGCTCATCTTCTGGGGATAATATGTAATAGATAATATGTAATAGACACAGCCTTCCTCAAGGAGACATGCAGGTCAGGCCAAAACACAATGGGCATCTCCCATCCTGCAAATCCAAAGTGTTTAGACACATCATATCTAGTGAAAATGGACATTAATGGCCACCTTGCTGAAAAGAAAGGATGCAGATGTAACAAGAGAACATGTGGCTCAGGGAATGTGAAGGAGGAAAAGGACTCTCATAACTGCTTGGAAATTATACAGACTTTGTGTGTGGTTCGTTTTCCTTTTTACTGGGTGGCAGGCACCACCTTCTTTGCCCATGATCATGACCTCACTGAGGAAGTCCGGGTGCCTGGTTCTCACAGCCACAGCATCTGAGCCCACCAAGTTGTCAAGTCCCTGCTCTAGCAATGTCAAACTACTTTTGTGGCCAACGTGGCATCTGAAGGACACCTCAGATTTCTATTCCTATTTTCATTCTACATCTTTGGGTGATAAAGTCTGTTATACTCGGTATAGTAGACGATGCTGTCTTTGAAAAAATAGTATTTACATATCTCTTTCAGAACATTAATCTTCTGTAGATTGTCTGATGTCTATTTTATCTTTTTACTTGTGATATGCATTTCAAAGTAATTTCAGAACCCAGAAGGAGGAAGACAGCATTATCACTGCTGTGCCCTACCTTAGTGCAAAGACAAAGAATTGATAGAAACCTCCACTCCCAGGCCCTAGGCATTTATAGCAGCCAATCTGTATATTCTGGAAATCCTCTCCATGTGGTATGTATTTGAAGCTATAAGGTGCAAGTGCTGGAGAAAACCCAGCTCTTTTCTCAGTAAAATGGCCTGTTATTCTGTGGAAAGAAAGGAGGTGTTTCTCTGATCACCATTACACCTGCTATGCTTTGCTGAAACTCAAACCACCCTCCCCACCCCACCCCCACCTCGCACACCTGGGAGCTGGCTAGCAAAAACACACTTGGGTTGGGTGTGGGGGAAGAGTTAAAATATAACCATCTTGGTTCCTGGTTAAATAGCTCTTGCAAATGTCTATGGTTTTCTGTGCATAACTGAATTGGGGTCTAACTATATGGTAGAAGCATACAAAACCTTGGGCTTTAATTGACATACACACACACACACACACTCAGACACAAATTTAGAGCTATTTGGCAAGGCATTTTGTTTTTAACATTAGTGACATGCAGCCTAACAGTGTTCTTACTGTAGTCCTGCCCGAAAGTGATCGCCTTTCTGTACTTTTCTATGACAAATTTATTTTCCCTATATGCTTTTGTTGGCTAGCAGCTCTGGCATGACTTGACTGACAATGAGCCAGAAGATCTGAGTTTGGGGAAAATGCATGGCTCTCAAGCTTTGGCACATGGTAGATAAGTGCAGAGCAAATGCTAGGCATTCAGGTACAGCCCTGTGTGTTGGCCTCCTAAGCTCACCAAAGAACACTACAGACATCGGAAGAACATGACATACCACACAACTTGGGGACACAATGTGTGTGTGTGTGTGTGTGTGTGTGTGTGTGTGTGTTCGCACTTCAATGTTAAAACAATGCAGTAATTACTAATGCTTCCATTAGCTTTGATAGGTAAGCAATGGGTCATATGTTACAGGTTTTCTGTAGTCCATATAATTGCTATCCTTCAGGAATTGAGAGTCCCTTTTCTGTATGAAGTGAGAGGGTAGACAATCACCATCAGTCCAAGGATGAAAGTGATAAGGATTAAAAAAAAGTTTATCCTGCACCCTGGATTATGAAGGCATTCCCAATAAATTCTTCAAAGAAGAACATATATGTAATTTGGGATGGCAATCTAATTAGGGTATTAGCATTTGAAATTGATCTTTTAATCTAATACTGTAGAAATTAATCACAAACAATGCAGGAAAGATAAGCACTACACAACAGGTAATATCAAGGTATTTTAGCATACACGACCTAGAAAAGAGATCCAAAGATTTCCAGTTCAATTAACAAAAGTGAGCATGGGCACGCACACATACACACATGAAATTTGTGTGTGTGTGTATGTGTACGGAGTGTGGGTGTGTGTGTTTACTCTCATTCTAAAAAAGAGTTGTCTTCATCATAATCTGAGTAGGTTTATTCAAAAGATGAATAGGTCTGACATCTGGCATGCAATTAAGCCCATCACTGCACCAATAAGGCAATGATTTGTAACACTTTTCTAGACCGCAGTTGTCTGAGAATAGCAAAATGCTAAAAGTTCGTCCCAGAAAAACAAGTGTACACACAAAATTTTATACAAAATTTCCAAGTTCACAGACCTTCATAAAACCTTGTAGTATGTATTACTGGGTACATAAAAACAAACAAAAAAAACCTCAAGTGGAATAACCTAAATTGATGCTACTTAACTCAAAATTCTTTGGGTCAACAATTTAGGCTGGACTCAGCTGAGCAGTTCCCCTCCCCTATATCTTAGATGAGCCATAGAGCAATTATTTGTGTTGCTTCTGCTTCTGAGTTCTGGCTCCTAAAGATTAGGACACCTTGACTTATTTTCATGTGGTTTACCATCGTTTGTCACCTTCAAGCAAGTTGCCTGGACTTATTCTCATGGTGAAGACAGGTGTCCAAGAGAAAGTTGAAATGCTCAAACCTCCTAAGACCTATTTCTCATAATTCGTGCTACTGCCTCAGTCTTTTGACAAAAGCAGCTCACAAGTTCAGCCCAAATTTAAGATGCTCAGAAATAGACTTTATCTCTTGATATGAGATATTATAAGCATATTGCAAAGGTTATTATTATGAGGGATAAGGAATTGGGACCAATATTTCAATCAACTTACCGTATTTATCATGAACCTAGCTTGGCAACTTTCTGCATTAATAGGGGTTAATGTACCGTAGTAAATGTAGTAATAGGGATTAAAAGTAAAAGCAGGAGCTGTTGTGATATACAAGTACAGAACTCAATAATTGTTCGACATTCCAGAAACTGTCTTCATGCCAGGTCCAGAACTCATAAAATACCTTTCCTAGTGGCAAGCAAGAAATCTTCAATGTGGTGTGTGTTGTTGTTTTTTCTAAAAGATACGTTAGAAAATAAATATGTTCTAAAAGATACGTTAGAAAATAAATACGTTAGAAAATAAATATGAGCTGAAAGTTCTCACTTTGCCATTAATTATTGAAACAGGACATCATGGGTTGCTCACACATGTTAGCAATATTGATGGACTAGCTGAGTAAAGTAACATTGGATATGCTAATTATCGGTGTCAGATGTTATGCCCAACTGGATTGAAGCGGTATGGGACTCCAAGTCTTTCATGCATGTCATCATTCTTTGGGGGATCTTACAGTGAATGACACTAACATATCTCACTAAACACAAATCCTAGAAGTCAATATTTCCATAAAGCTTAGGAAAAGTTCAGGACAACTGAAATGTCAAATAGGAAATATTGAACTCATAATGTACCTTGAGTGTGTGATGATTCAACCAGTGATTGGTGTGGCATCACTAGCTGTCAATAGGTCTGAGTATGGTTATATTTTCCTCCCCCAAAAAGAAGAGAAAAAAAATAACTGACTTTAGGAAATTGAGTGAATAAACTGAAAACAGTTAACTGAATTTAGCAAAATGTAAATCCTTCATTCAGGTACATTTAGTTTACATCAAGTCTCACTTTGCCATTACCAAAGGTTTACCAAGTTAGAAGAGTATATATGTCTAGTTAGAAGAGATCTTCTTTGATACTCCAATGCTCTAATTCTTCATACTTTTTTTCCCCCAATTATAAGAGATTTGGTGCAATGGTTGAATCCACTTGAATGAATTCTCCATCTCATCTCAAATCCCTCACTATAATTCTGTATTGGTTTTCTGTGGCCGCTATAACAAATTACCACAGATTTTGGTGGCTTAAAACACAAATTTATTATCTTATAGTTCTGGGGGTCAGATTCTGAAATGTGTCTCATTGGGTTAAAATCAACATGTCAGTGAACTGCATTCCTTTTTGGAGGCTCTGAGCTAGACTCATTTTCTTGCCTCTTTGAAGCTTCTCCCAGCTGCCTGCATTTCTTGGCTTGAGGCCTCCTTCCACCTTCAGAGCCAACAATGGTTGGCTGAGTCTCTCATATCAAACTACTCTGATGCTGCTGCTTCTTCTACCTCCCACTTTCACTTTTAAAACCCCTGTGCTTACATCGGGCCCACCCAGATAATTCCAAATAATTTTCCAATTTCAAGATGAACTGATTAGGAACCTTAAATCTGTCTTCCACTCTAATCCTCTTTGCCACGTAACGTAACATATTCACAGGTTCCTGATTAGGACATGGATGTTATGGGGAGCCATAATCCTGCCTCCCACCCACTCCTTTTCTCAGGCTACATTAGATATTGATGCCTAGCAGTGTGAACCAATTCTTCCCAAGAGAAGCTTTGTAGCACATGCTTATGATATCAAGGAGGGTTTCTTTATGATGGCAAATCATAACTTTCCAATGCAGATTCTAGAAATAGCAACTATATCATGATTGAAATGTAAAAAAATATATATCATGGTTTTCAACTATAAGAAGGGTCATTTGAAAGAATGTAACTGGAATAGTTTATATATTTTTTATAAACTACATATTACTGATAAACTATAGATATAGTTTCTATATTATTGGTCAACTAAACTATATTATTGACAAACTATACTCCATTAGAAAAACTGTCTCCATTAAGAAATGTTCACTTAAAAACAATGTGGCATTTTTTAGCTATTCCCATTCAATGCATCATACTTAATAAATTCCTTGATTTACTTACTACAAATCCTCTGTAAATCCACTTCTTGTTTTTACGTCTTTCTTTATCTGCAAAGTCTATAACAGTAATTGTTGCCTATTTTGAGGTAATAATCAATATCTTGGTTTAATTTTTTTTCAAATTACTAAATAAAAATCAGCAAGATTAGGCTTATTTCTCAATTTATAATAAACTGCTACAAACATGATCCTGCTCACTTGCAAGCAGACAAGAGGATTATTTCTGGCCTGTGATCTAATTATTGATCCTCTTAGAGAACAGTAAGCATAATCTAGTCCCATAGATAACAAATATTGTAGGATAAAGGCAGGCACTCTAAGGCCCAAGGAAAATGAAGAATGAATTATCAAACAAGAAGAAAAAGAGAGAAAAAAAGATCTGGGAAGTAAGGAGAGCATAGCAATTGCAAATAAATGAGAGGGGATATTAATTTCCTTAGGATCTAAACAGTAGTTATATAGTGGCTGCCTTGTTTTTTCACTAGGTTTGCCTTAGTTTAAAATATTGGTATAAAATAGCATAATGTGGTATTGAAAGCCCAAGGAAATATGAGAATAAATTAAAGCCAACTTGAAAGTAGAGTCATTATGTGAAGCAAAAGGGTTTTGTTGTTGTTGGGCGCTTTTTTTTTGCTGATATTCCATTAGAAAAACTATGTCTCCATTAAGAAATGTTCACTCAAAAATGATGTGGCATTTTTTTTTCGCTATTCCCATTACAAGTAGAAATTTGGGAGGAAAACACAAACAGTCATGAGTGTGGACAGTAACTATATTTATATAAGTCACGGGTGGTCTTCTAGTTTGTTCAGTGTCTCCTCCTCAAGTGAGTTCTGATCAAAGAGGAGAACTTTCCATGTCCTGAGCCATGTGAGTTTCCCCAGCCATGCCTTCTTTCATTCCACTCCTTTCACCCAGAATATCTTTCCCGCTTTTTCTTCAGAATAATTCTGACTCCACCTTTAATGCTGAGCTTAAGCATCACTGTTTCTGAGAAGCACTCCTGCCAGCACCCCACCTATAATAAAGCTGTGCTCCCTTTCATCGCTGCACGTGCCTAATTGTGGAAGAAAGAACTGTTCCCTTGTCCCCACACCATCCCCCACATCAGTCTTCCTTCTACTTGAAGGTCAGTCCTCGTTGTTTCCATCACTGTACTCTCACGGTCTGACCCTCAGTGTGTGATCCACAATTGTGAGTTGAATAATAGGTAATGTTATTACTTACAATACATGAAGGAAGAATGGTAGGAAGGGATGGAAGAAGTTTGGGAGAAAAGATACCAAACTGTGCCCAACCATAAAGGTTTTCCGTGCCTATAAGAGAAGTGCTGCTTCTCACCATCCATGCTTTATAAAAAAAAGGCATTTATTGACGGACCTTGACCATTCTCAGCATAATCCATTTTCACAAAATAGCACAGATCATAGCACAGATCATAGCTCTTCTGTGTGATTCGTGAATGATTCCACTCAATCACTAGCGAGCAGGCAGTATGGCTGTGTGAAGAAAAAACTCTGAAAGACAATTAATTTGCTTCTACCAGCGAGAGATGGAATAAGCAGAGATGTGGTCTCTCCTTGCTTTTGATAGGGCATTTTGATTGTTTCACATAACAGAGTTAAAATCACTTAGAAAAGTAAGCTTTGGACCACATGTATAGAAGCATCGAGTAGGTCATCAAACCTCAGAGGGAAGGTGGGGGTGGGGGGGTGGCAGGGGGGGAAAGAGATCAACCAAAGGACTTGTGGGCATGCATATAAGCCTAACCAATGGACACGGACACTAGGGGGGTGAGAGCATGTACTGGGGGGTGGCCAGGGAGAGGTCAATGGGGGAAAAGAGAGACATATATAATACTATATGTAATATTTTAAACAATAAAGAATTTTTTAAAAAATGAACATCAAGTGCCCTCAGCAGCCCCAGATCTGTCTGTTGCTTCAGCAGTGTTTGGACAGAACAGACCCAAGGACGCCCCTTCTCCTAAGCCTCCGGCCACTCTCATGCGTCTTATCCAGTCACCACTCACAGAACCACCTCTGGGACCAGCCAACACACCAGTTTTGTTTTTGTTTGTTTGTTTGTTTGTTTGTTTGTTTTTTCTACCTTAACTCCTTCTTGCCGAACAGCCATGAGCTCCCAAATTCCTCAGAATTATTCCATTGAGGTGGAGGCTGCGGTCAACCGCCTGGCCAGCCTGCATTGCGGGCCCCCACATCCACCTCTCTCTGGGTTTCTATTTAGACCAGGACCAGGTGGCTCTGGAGGGCATGGGCCACTTCTTCCCCGAGTTGGCAGAGAAGCCCGAGGGCTCCGAGCCTCTCTTAAAGCTGCACAACAAGCGCGATGGCCCCTTTCTCTTCCAGGACGTGCTGAAGCCCCAAGACGAGTGGGCAACACTCAGGATGCCATGGAAGCCACCCTGGCCTTGGAGAGGAACCTGGACCAGGCCCTTTTGGAGCTGCAGGCCCTGGGTTCTACCTGTGCAGACCCTCATCTCTGTGACCTCCTGGAGAACCACTTCCGGGGTAAGGAGGTGAACCTCATCAAGAAGATGGGCCACACCTGACTAACATCCGCAGGCTGGCCAGCCCCCAGCGACTCTGGGAGAGTATCTCTTTGAAAGGCTCGCTCTCACCCTGTCTGGTTTGGCTCAGTGGGTAGAGTCCACCTGTGGACTGAAGGGTCCTGGGTTCAATTCCAGGCAGGAGCACATGCCTGGGTTGCGGGCTCGATTCCTAGTAGGGGACGTGCAAGAGGCAGCCAATCTATGATTCTCTCTCATCATTGATGTTTCTATCTCTCCCTTCCTCTCTGAAATCATATATATATATATATATATATATATATATATATATATATATATATTGAAGAAGAAGAAGAAGAAGAAGAAGAAGAAGAAGAAGAAGAAGAAGAAGAAGAAGAAGAAAAGAAAGGCTCGCCCTCTAGCAGGACCAGGAGCTTTGGAGCCCAGAGGCCTTTGAGGGGCCCCTCTGCATTCCCTGGTGTCTGGCTTTTACCTGAGCCTCTTCCCAAAACTACTGGCCATTCTTTTAATCACCCTGAAGCCCTCTCCCATGCATTGGACCAAATGAAACAATAAAGCTTTTTGCATTAAAAAAAAAATCAGTCCTAGCCAGTTTGGCTCAGTGGATAGAGCACTGGCCTGCGGCCCAAAGGATCCCAGGTTCAATTGTGGTCAAGGGCATGTACCTCGGTTACAGGATCCTCCCTGGCCCAGGCCCTGTTTGGGGCGTAATGTAAGGGGGAAGGCGTGCAGGAGGCAGCCAGTCAATGTGTTTCTCTCACATCAGAGTTTCTCTCCATCTTTCCCTCTCTCTAAAAGATCAATGGCCGAAACCGGTTTGGCTCAGTGGTAGAGCGTCGGTCTGCAGACTGAAAGGTCCCGGGTTTGATTCTGGTCAAGGGCATGTACATTGACTGCGGGCATGTCCCCAGTAGGGGGTGTGCAAGAGGCAGCTAGGTCGATGTTTCTCTCTCATCGATGTTTCTAGCTCTCTATCTCTCTCCCTTCCTCTCTGTAAAATATCAATAAAAAATATTTTAAAAGATCAATGAAAAAAAAGCCTCAGGTGAAGATTAACAAAACAAACAAAAATGAGCATCAAATGACTTTAATGAAATGGGTGAATTTCCTATAAAATAAGATGAAAAATGTAAAGACAAAAAAATATGTGTTTAGAAACCAAAATAAATAATTCGTGTGCAGCATAAAGTACAATTGACAGGTAAAGTGCAAAATAAAACAATGGGAGGTAAGGGAGAAGGCGAGATTTGACCTTGAACAGAGGGAGTCAGCAACATAATACCCTAAATCGGGCATTGTTTTGCTGCACAGGGACCATCTGGCAGTGCTGGAGATGTTTTTGACAATCATGATTGGGGAGGGTGCTACGGGCAGCTAATGGATAGGAGCCAGGAATAGTATTATTCATCCTACATACAACAAAACTCCACAACAAAGCATTATCTGACCCAAATTGTCAATAGTGCTGAAGTTGAGAAACAAAAAAATGAAAAAACGTATATGATATAAGACTGCATTAAAACGAACAATGATAAACATTTAAAGTTTCCCCTCAACAATGTTCTGTACCAAATTCTTATTTTGGGTCCTGCTTAGGGAATTACCCTTCAGATCTTGAAGGGTAATTTCTAAAGTTTAGAAAGTGTAGGCTGTGAATGATTGGGAATAGATTCTGATTAATTTTGCGAGGAAACTTTTTACTCTGTCGCTCACCTATTTAAAAGATCTGGAAATAATTGAAGCTGAGTTATGCACCTTGAGTTACCATAAAGAAAAGCTAAGAGTCCTAGATTTAAAATGCTCACAAAGACACTGCCTGACAGACAGGCTAAAAAAAGAAAGCTGAGTTAAGTTTAAGTTGAATGTCCTGGAAAATTGAGAAGTCGGTCCTCAATTATGTACTAAAAGAAAATCTCTAAAAGTTAAAACACATAGAGAAATATCAAATGCACTGAAAATACAAATACCACAAAACTCTAAATGAATGAGCCAAAAATCTTACATTACCAACATCAAACCATCCCAAAGGCTCAAGATGTTTTAATAATATGCATTTTATAGTTAAAAGTGTGGTAAAAATGAAGAATGAGGGATTCCAAATCAAAATAAACAAATCTTCAAGTCACTTTAGAGTAGACAACGGTTAGAAAAGGGATAAGGTGCTGGAAATGAAGTTAGAAGTGATCATTTTAAATAGTGGGAAATGACAAGCAAGTTTTTGTGGTGAGAAGAGTTTATTTTCTTGAAGCCACATTGAACAAAACGACACAGTGGAATCGTTTTGTGTGGTCCTGTTCATATTTCCATTGGATAGGCACCATGCTGATTCCACCATATGTTTTGCAGCCAAATATGACAAAATGTGACTTTAAGCAAAAATATGTATAACATACTGTTTATTATTTAAATTTCAAAACAAGTATTACATTCAGAATAAGAACCACACACTAGTTAAGCATTTTAAATCCACCCTAAGTATGTATGGCCATAGTTTCAGTCTAAACATTTTCTAAATGTCCTTTGATGAAAAAAATTGAATTTATAATATTATTTTGTTTATTTATCTGCTCTCTAACACAAATGTGGCAAATTCTACTTTGATGCTGTATCATCCAACAACTAAAAGGGCATACCTTGTATTACTGTAATATGATTTGATTTGGAAATGGAGGAAAATGTGAAAAGTCTTCAGACAAGTCTCTTTACCTCATAGCCAGTGGTTTTAACCTCTTCCACAACAAAATCTTTTCCCAGAGTTTTATTTCGTAGGAAGTGAGGAGAAACAAGACCCAATTGTGTCAGATCTTGATTTGGAATTAAAAACATTCAGCATTTTCTAAATCAATGCATTTCTCAATTCTGAAAATTTATCTGTTTATATACAGAAATTGCCAGTTCTCTCTATCCCTTCCCCAAACCTCTCCTGGAGCTCCTTGTGAAGCAAATATTAGATCTCATTTTAATTTTTAAATTAAAAATGAATTAATTTTCAATTAAAATTCATGTTTTTAAACCCTCTTTCTTACTTTTTTTCCTTATCTTTCTTCATTAACCCTCCCGCTACATTCTTATTATTTCCTCAGATCTTTCAGTTCACTAATTCTTTCTTCAGTTGTGTCTAACATACAGTTTAAACATATTCTATGTTTTATATTTCCAATAACTATATTTTCCATTTCCAGGGCTTCTTTAGTTATTTTTCAAATACACCTTTTCTTTATTGATAGTGTCTTTTACAAAAATTTTATTCTTTCTTTAATGTCATTATTTAATTTTCTTATAAAAATTTAATTGGTGATTCTTTTTAAAATTTTACTGACCATTTAAATCATGGAAGAACAAAATTCCAGCCAATGTCTGGATTGTGCTGATGTGGGACTTTGCCCCTTCCCTTCAAATATATACCTATGATTAATAAAACAGTACATAGGCTGAAACAAAATCAAATAGCTAAGATAAATTTAAAAAGAGAGATATGCAGGCTAGAAATGAAGAAGGAATTTGAAGAGTAGTATTATGGGTTAACTTGTGTCCTTCCCTATGTCTGTCCCATTATTATATTTTGGAAGCACATAATTTTCAAAATTCATACATTTAAGTCCTAACCCAGTACCTCAGAATGTGATTCGGAAAAAGATTAATTGCATATATAAGTTAGAATAAGGTCATACTGGGTAGGGTGGGGCCCTAATCCAATATGCTGTTATCTTTATAAGAAGGGGAAGTTTGGACACAGACACATACATGCAGTAGGACATCATGTGAAGATAAAGGCAGAAATTGGTGTGATACTCCAACACACAACGAACATCAAAGATTGTCAGCAAAGCAACCAGAAGCTAGGTGAGAGGTAAAACAGATTCTTTTTTCTAAATCTATATTTATTTTTAATAAATCTTTATTGTTCATATTATTACAGGTGTTCCTCTTTTTGTTCCCCCATAGCTCCCCTCCACCTGATTCCCTACCGCACCCCAGCCACTGTCTTCATCCATAGGTGTAAGATTTTTGTCCAATCTCTTCCCATACCCTTCAGACTCCCTTCCCCCTGAGAATTGTCAGTCCATTCCCTTTATATGTCCCCAATTCCATTATACTCACCAGTCTATTATGTTCTTCAGATTTTTTATTCACTTGATTTTTAGATTCACTTGTTGTTAGGTATGTATTTGATGTCTTTTTGTTGTTCATAATTTTTATCTTTACCTTTTTTTCTTCTTTTTCCTCTTCTTAAAGAATACCTTTCAGCATTTCATGTAATCCTGATTTGGTGGTGATGAACTCCTTTAACTTTTTCTTGTCTGTGAAGCTCTTTATCTAACCTTCTATTCTGAATGATAGCTTTATTGGTTAGAGTAATCTTAGTTGTAGGTTCTTGCTATTCATCACTTTGGATATTTCTTGCCACTCCCGTTTGGCCTGCATGGTTTCTGTTGAGAAATCAGCTGACAGTCTTATGGGTACTCCCTTGTAGGTAAATAACTATTTTTCTCTTGCTACTTTAAAGATTCTCTCCTTGTCTTTTGCCCTTGGCATTTTAATTATGATGTGTCTTGGTATAGTTCATTATTAATATTTAGAGACCCAGTGCACGGATTCATGCATAGGTGGAGTCCCTCGACCTGGCTTGCGGGGATTGGGCCAAAACAGGCTCTCTGAGATCCCTGAAAGGTCCCAAACTGCAAGAGGGCACAGGTCAGGCCGAGGGACCCCATCGGTGCACAACTGGGGCCAGGGAAGGACCGTAGGAAGACTCCAGGGCATGTCTGGCCCATCTCGCCCAGTCCCGATCAGCTGGACCACAACAGAGAGCAACCTACCAGTCGGAGTGTCTGTCCCCTACTGGTCAGTTCACATCATAGTTACTAGTTGAAGGGTCCAACAAATGGTTGGACAGTTAGCATATTAGGCTTCTATTATATAGGATCCTATATAATAAAGACAGAATATGCAATTGATCATCATTTCACGGCAAAGATGGCGGTGCCCACAGCAATAAGGAGGGAATATCCAAATTGATGTGACAAAGATGGTGGCCGCCAGGATGGGATGTTTATGTCATTGCGATGGTATTTCACCCCATCCTAGCAGCTCTGAGCCTCTAGGCAGCACATGAAGGCAGAAGGCAGCTCCAGGCCAGAGCAAAGGCCCGGGGCCCGGGTGCCGGCAGCAAGTGGAAGGAAGGTCTATTCTTGCATGAATCTTCATGCATCAGGCCTCTAGTTATGTATAACAGGATATTGTAAAAATTAAGTTATGAAATTTTTATGAAAATTTTTCTTATATACTGTTATATTGCCTGGGCTACGAGTTTGACATGCTTAGTCTGGACTTTTGGAAACTGAAACAGTGGCGCTGATAATCTCTGTCTTTTGATTGGAGAGTCTAACCATAAGCGTCTACAGATGCAAGCAGCGGACCCTTTTTAATTAAATTCAAAATATGGTGGCAGCTAAACCATTTAAATTTAAAGTAATTGCTGATAAGAAGATACTTATCAATTTGCTATTTGCCTTTCTATAAGCCTTACAGCTTTCTTTAATAAAAGGTTTTTATTGATTTTAGACAGAGAGGAAGAGAGAGATAGAAGCATAGTGCTGCCTCCTACACACTCCCTATTGGGGATCAAGCCCACAACCCAGGCATGTGCCCTGATCGAGAATCAAACTGGAGATTTCTTGGTTCATAGGTCAACCTCTGAGCCACACCGACTGGTCTCTATAGTGGCATTTTAATTTTCTTCTAATTTCTTTTTAAATAATTCTATAGCTATTTTCTTTGTGATTACTATGGGTGTTACATTTAATATCCTAAAGTTATAACATGTTAATTTGAATTTATACCAGCTTAACTACAGAAACTCTGATTATCTATAGCTCTCTCCCTATATTTTCAGTTATCAATGTTACAAAATTATAACTTTGTACACTGTGTGCCCAAAAACTTAAACTAATAATTGCTATGTAAATGCAAAAGTCTTTTGAAATTATATAGAAAACAAAATGTGGAGTTACAAATTGTACAAGAAAATTAGCTTTTAGACCAATATATTGTGAAAATGCATTAATCTCGTAAAGCATGTGGAAAACAAAAAGTAAATTTATAGACTATTGTTATGTAATATTAACTTTATTAACTGCTCATATGTTTACATTTACTGAGATTTTTATTTCATCAAATGGATTCAAGTTACTGTCTAGTATCCTTTTGTTTCAACCTGCAGTACTCCATTTAGGATTTCTTTCTGGTCAGGTCTAGTAGTAATGAACTCCCTGAGATTTTGTTTATCTGAGAATATCATAATTTCCCCCTCATGTTTGAAGGCCATTTTTTGCTGGATAATGGATTCTTGATTGACAGATTCTTTGTTTTGGCACTTGGAATATATTAGTCCACTAAGTCTGGCCTCTAAACCATCTTGATGACAAACTGCTGATTATTTTATTGAAGATTCCTAATGTGTGACCAATTGCTTCCCTCTTTCAGCTTTCAAGATACTCTCATTGTCTTTGACTTTACAAGTTTGATTATAATATGTCTTGATGTTGATCTTTTTGGATTTATCCCATTTGGAATTCACTGAGTTTCTTTGAAATTTATCTTATTATTCTTCAAATTTTGGAGGTTTTCAGCCATTATTTCTTCAAATAATGTCTCCTTCCCTTTCTCTTTTTTCCTTTTGGGACTCCTACAGTGTTTAAGTTGATCTACTTGATAGTGTTCCAGAGGTCCCTTCGGCTCTATTCATTTTTCTCCAATTTTTTTTCTTAATTTCAATTGCCCTATTTCAAAGTTAGCTGAATCTCTTTTTTGCCTATTCAAAACTACCTTTGAATCCCCCCCCCCCGCCAATACATTTTTCATGTTATTTTTTGTACTTTTCAACTCTCCAAATTTTTGGCTTATTTGGGGGCTTTCTATATTTTTATTGGTATTTCCTTTTTTTCTTTTTCCAAACATTGTTTTGGTTTTTTTACTTTTCCACATCTTCTTTTAGTTCTTTAAGAATGTTTATGACCATCACCTTAAACTCTTTGTCTAGTAGATCTTCCCTCTGGTCTTCTTCAAGGATAATTTCCACTGATTTGTTTCTTTCCTTTGAATGGGCAGTAATTCCTTGTGTTGTTTATATATATATATATATATGTCTTGAGATTTTTTTGTTGAAAAATGAATATTTGAATCTAATATCTCTTGAAATCAGATTCTTCTCCTTCTTCCAGGGTTTACTGGTTTTGGCTTTTGTTTTGTTTTGTTTTCATTCTTGTAGACTATTTCCTTGCTGAGGATAAGCCTGAAATAGAAATGTAAGGTCTTCACAGGTCTGTTTTGAGCCTAGGCCTTTCCCTAGGCATATGCAATGACTTCCTAGTTTTCCCCAGATATGCAGCTGCTTTTGAATGTCCCAGTCTTTATTGTCTGGCTCCCCAAAGAGGAAAATTAAGGTGGAGAGGGCATAATAAAAAGGGAGTGCCAGCTCATCAAATCCCCTGAAAGTCACCTGAGCCAGTGTGAGAGAGGCTTGCAATAATGAAGGGTGGTGGTCAACAATGGCCAGTGACTCTATGTCTGTATTCCATGATCAGACACAGATGTTTAATATTTGAAGAACAGAGTCCTAATGTCCATCCTGGATCGTTCCAGGATCACATACACAGCTGCCTGCCTTGGGCTAGGGAGTAGGAGCTGAAGGACCTGTACTGTGCTAAGAGTTGAAATTTATTGAAATTAGCTGTAATTTAGTGGCCAACCCTTCCTCTGGAAGCTGCAAGACTTCAATAAACTCCAAAATTCTAAAATAGTTTCAGTTGACAGATTCTGCCAGTGTGATTGCAGAATCACAGTGAGAAGACAAATATTTGGTACTTCTTTTTTCAGCATTTTCCCAGAATCATCCTCCCACTTACATATTTTTTAGAAAGAGAGTCTACAAATATCTGTATTGCTGTGAACTGAGGTGTTTTTTTTTCTATTAAAGTGAAGAAAAAAAAAGTTAACCTAACCACCCACCTGTTTCTACTTGGAAGAAATTCTAGAGTGTAAATGCATTTATATGGAGTACTGCTTCATGACATCATCAAGAAACCATGGTGTGACCTCATATCAGTCCTAAAACATACAAATATTATTCCTAATGATGCCAAAATTTTGTGATTCAAGATGTGGAGTGAAAGGGGAGAGAAATGAGATCTTTATGTAAGAAAAACACGCATGCACATGAAATCTGGACACTAAAAAAGCTGAAGGTCGTATTATATATTGGAACACAAATGAAATGTAATTTAATCACTCCCTCCCTTCCTTCCTTCCTTCCTTTTTTTTTTGTTTTACTTTAACACAGTTTTTATTTATTTATTTATTTATAATAAATCTTTATTGCTCAGATTATTACAATTGTTTTCCCCACACACACATAGCTCCCTTCCACCCAGTTCCCACCCCACCCTCTGCCCTTACCTTCCTTCCTTTATCAACAAATATTTATTGTGTGCCATTATATCCGAACATTGTCCTAGACATTAAATATACAACAGCAAACAAAAAGACAAAAATCCTTTCTCATAGAGCTTGCATACAGATAGACAAAAAAATATATAGTAGGTATAACAAATAAATTATACACTATGTTCAAAGGCTATAAGAGCTATGGAGACAATATAAAGCAGAGAAAGAGAAGAAGGAGTTTCAGGGTGGGGAAAAGTGCTGTTATTTCTTCTTTAGTGTTTAGGGAAGCCTTCCCTTTAGAAAATAATCTTATATGTTTAAATTATAGTTATTTCAGTCAGTAGTCAAACCTTTCTTTCAATCAGTTAATATGCAATACCCAAATTAGCCTAACTTTCTCCACCTGGAGATTCTTTTGATCTTTTTTCCTTATTAAATTAAAATGTACCAAAATTCTGTGCTTGTTGCTTAGTGAGTCAGGCGGTTTGATGTACAAAGACCTGAATAAATAGTCCTCACTCCCACCCCAAGGTGTATGCAATTATTAGAGTGATTCTTTAAAGGACTTGTAAAAATGCCAAAATAGTGCCACAGAAAACACGTCAAATAAAGATTTAAGTTTGCTTTATGAAAAAAAAAAGTGTTTAACGAGGGTTTATGGGGTTTTATAAAAACACCTTAACACCTTACAGACCTAAGGGGAAAAAGCTCTATTTAAGTATCATGCACCAATAGCAGACCACCCAATGCCGATGACTAGAAGCCTCAAACAGACCCATCCTTGGGAGCCTATGTGGAGACCCTAATTTTATGGTCATTTTAATTGTATTTGGGTTATTACCTCATGCCCCAGCAAACACCTACAGTATTTAATAAAAATGAGTGCAGAACACTGTTCTAGTTAAAGTATGTATTAACCAAAATCATAAACTAAGTATGCTTCACCATAAATTACCTGGGTGTTTAGTGTTTCTTTGCCTTTAAGTTCTATTTATTTTTCTTATAACATGGTAGGCTTCACTATAAACCAAATCAATGTTAAGTGACTTAGCATTTAGACACACTCTTCTATCTGTAGCTCACACATCCACATACTCATCTGCCCTACTGGTTATAAAGTGATAAGCACAGCTAATCAACCTTCCAGATAGTCAAAAGAATGATTATAAAAGACACTGGAGCTAAAAGGCAAGCAAACCTTGAAAAGAAAAGGGAAGCACCTTGTTTTGTATTTGCCTAGACTCAGAGTCTAGGTGTGGCACTACTCCTCACATCAAATTCCCACCCAAAAACTCGTGGCCTTTCTCTACAGAACAAAAGGAAATATCTTGAAAAGAAAAACTCAACTCCGACTCCTTCATTCTCTATTTGTCTAGAGTCTAAAAAACAGATTCTTAATTTCTTCCCTCCCAGATGAGGACAACACACAAGATTCCCAGATGAGGACAACACACAAAATTATAACTGACGTTCTTTACCACCACCATGGCCTGTCTAGATATTCCAGCATAACTCCCCCAATTACCAAGTTTGTAGATTCTATTTCCTTAACTGGTCATTCCCATAATCCATTACTTTCAGATCTTCAAAGTTTTCTCCCTGCAACATGACTCTGAAGGAGTTTTTATTTAAGTCCCCCCAAATCTCCTAACTGACAAAATGCTGGTCTCTTTTCAGTCCTCAGAGGACTTGACTTTCCTGTAACTTCTACCTTCTAGAGCACGTCTTCCTCCATGAAACCCTTTCCTCCTTGAGCACACAGTCACCACCCTGGTTCCCACCTTTCAGCCTTCCAGCCCCTTCTCAGTCTCCTAATGATCTCAATATACCTTTCTACAAAACACTAATCATAAAGGGGAAATAGTAACTTTAAGGGCAGAAGTCTTGCAGATACCCTTCTTAATCAAGCGATCAAAAGTAACATCACCTGGCTCTAGCCGGTTTGACTCAGTGGATAGAGCGCTGGCCTGGGGACCAAAGGGTCCCGGGTTTGATTCCCGGTCAAGGGCACATACATTGGTTGCAGACTCCTTCCTGGCACAGGTCTGGTCAGGGCTTGTGCAAGAGGCAACCAATCGATGTGTTTCTCTCACATTGATGTTTCTCTCTGACTTTCTCTCTCTCTTCTACTCTCCCTAAAAATCAATGGAAAAATATCCTCAGGTGGGGATTAATAACAACAACAACAAAAATTAACATCACCTGTACTGAGACAAATCTGTATCATGTACCTCCTGATATGATGCGCTGATGGTATTACATCATTTTGGTGGTATTCTTGCCAAAAAATGCATAATTCAACATGCATGTTTCAACATGAGGAAGCAGCAGACAAACCCAAGCAAATCGAAAGACATTCTACAAAAATAACTGGCCAGAACTCTTCAAAAGCATCAAGGTCACGAGCAACAAAGAAAATGCAAAGAACTGTCCCAGGTTAGAGGAAATTAAAGTGTTATGCCAATTAAATGCAGTGCAGAATCTTAGATTAGATCCTGGGCCATAAGAAAAACACTTTAGTGGGACAAATGGCAAAATAAGAATGAAGTTTGTAGATTAGTTAATAATATTGTTCCAGTGTTAATTTCCTGGTTTTGGTTATTGTACTGTGGTTATAACATGTTTCATATTTGGGGAAGCTGAGTAAAGGCCATATGGAAACTCTATGATTTTGGTAACTTTTTTGAAAGACTGAAATTATTTCAAAATAAAAAGTTAAAATTAACAGGTGTGATATGTAATATAAAAATAAGTATATATTTTGGTCTGTGTCCCTGTTTCCTCGCTGAAAGCTCTAAAGCACTTGGAGTTTTCAGAAGGGAAGTATCTTTCTGAATGCTAGTCAGGTGACTAGTGGCTCAGGGCTCCTGAATAGCCTCAGGATAGGCGCTGTTGCCAAGGAAACCAACCAGGTGGGGAGAGGGTTGGAACATTCAGCCTCAGCCCCCAGACCTCTGGGGAGGGGAGAAGGGCAGGGGTTGATTAACCACTAATGGCCAATCATTTAATCAATCATGCCTACCGAAGAAAACCCCCATTAAAAAAAAACCCTAACCACAGAGAGAGGTTCAGAGAGTTCCCAGGTTGCTGAAAACATGAAACTGCCCAGAGGGTGGGGAGCCCAGAGGACATGGAAGCTCCACACCACTTCCCTCAGACCTAGCCCTATGTACCTCCTCCCTCTGGCTATTCCTGGGTCGTACCCTTTGATAATGAACCAGTGATCTGAGTGAAGCAGTTTCCTGAAGTCTGTGAGCCATTCTAGCAAATTATCAAACCCGAGGGGAGGGTTGTGGGAATCTTTGACTTAGAGCCATTCGGCCTGAAGCATAGGAATCAACCTGGACCTTCAATTAGCATAGGAAGGGGCGGGGGCAGTCTTGTGGGTCAGAGCCCTTAACCTGTAAGGTCTGCACTAACTCCAGGTACTTAATGTCATAACTGAATTATAAGATACCCAGTTATTACTCAGAGGGTTGGGCAATTGCTTGGTGTGGAAAACCCACAGGTTTGGTGTCAGAAGTGGTGTGAGTAGAGGAAACCATTTTTCCTTTAATAAGTTAATGGTTATGTCAAACATATACTTATTTATGTAGACACTACGCTATTTATCTCTGATAGAATTGGCTATCTGTCTCATAGAATATTTCTAGAAAATATTTCTTTCACATAATACTTAAGTAGATCATTGGCGATAAGAATCTCTGAGTTATCAATGGTATCTTGTGGTCACAACCTTAGACCTATATATAAAATGTCCTGAAATAATATTAAACATTTTCTGGAGTGGGCAGTGGGATGATACAAGTGGAAAGGAAGAAGAATCTACCTGGCAATGGTAAGACAAAAGACTGGACAGAAGGAGGGGTGTGGCAAGGGAACGGCATGATCTAAGAGAGAGTGGATGAGGATTTAAACCCTGGCTGGCAGCAGGAAGGAAAGGGAGAATTGAAGAAACTCACATTTTAAAGTTCAGGATTTGGCATTTGAAAGGCAAGGAAGGAGCCACAGATGCTAGTTATGATGGAAAACAGTAGCATCTTGATAGAAATGAAGAATTTGGGAGGGCCATATGATGAACCCAGTTTTGGCCCTGTTGAACTTTAAGTAGTGACAGAACATTTGGAGATGTGAGGCTGGAACCCAGAAAAGAGATTCAAGCTGGAAGTACATTTGAGTGTCACCAGCAAAATGTTAATTGCTGAAATCATTAGAATGTATGCTCTCTTTGATGGGGAAATTGCAACAAAGAAAATCAGAGAAACTGGGGTTGGGGGAGGGGAGTCTAGAAATACTTCTCATACTTTTATACCCCATCATTAGCAAAAAAATGTGACCAATTTAGTTTGAAAATTATAGCAGACAACTATTGAATGGTACCTGCCTCTCAATGATCCTCTGTCTCTGGGAATGGCTTATGGCAAAAGGGGTGGGGTCCAGTATCCAAGCTACTACATGACCCTTCAACTCTCCAAGTCTCTCTCTCTCTCTCTCTCTCTCTCTCTCTCTCTCTCTCTCTCTCTCTCTCTCATCTCCCCCTCCCCCCCCCACCTCCGAATTTAAAACTTGGAATGGATACGCATTGTGAGTAGGCATCACAGGATCACAGTACTGGTATGGTACAGCCCCATAAAAAAGGTTAGCCAAGTCCTATTTCTAAAGTTCCTGAAGCTTAATCCCTAAAGTTTGGTTTTAAATTCTCCATAATACACCAGTCTGTTTTCCAAGAACTGCTATCTCTCCTGTTTCTGCTGTAAGGTACTTGGAGTCAGTTTCCATTGCTGTAAACAAAAGACTCAGTACCACGGTCTTAGTCCCCTCTGGTTGCTATAACAAAATAGCAGAGACTGGGTGTTTCACAAACAACAGAAAGATATTTCCCATGGATCTCCATCCTAAGATGGAGGTGCCGACAGACTCGGTGTCTGGTGAGGCCCCACTTCCTGGGTCACAGAAGGAGGGCTCAGCCCTGGGGGCCTAATCATCTTCTGAAGACTCTCCTCCAAACTCGTCACTTGAGGGATTAGGTTTCAATGTGTGAATTTGGGGAGGGACATAAACACCATATCCACCACAAATAAATATTTAATGGCCATTCCCTCAGTCCTACTCAACCTAGTGCGGATATGAATGGCTTAGGCATCTTCTTAAATGCAGATTATGATTCACTGGGCCTTGGTGGAGCCTGGGACTCCTCTTAGCTACCAGCTCCCCAGTGATGCCGTTACTACCAGCCTGGAGACATACTTAAAGCGGCAAAGGCATCATGTTGCTCTGCCCTCAAGGAACGCATAGTCTGGCGAGGCAGACAAGCCGTGTGCAGGTGAAATAAATAAGTCAGGTGTCACTGCGCAGCAGAGAGTAACCTGAGGGATTAGCCTTGGCTTTGTTTCAAACCATTGTGCTTAACCTTGCAAATCACTCAATTAAATTGGACGACAGTTTTTGCATCTGTGGAATGAGAGTGGCAAGATGACTAGCACATCCCTCTCAACTAGTAAATTTTGTCCATTATTATGGTCAAAATTAATCACACAAACGGGCGCAACATCAACTTACACGATTGTCCATTATACAAGAGAGGGGGTGGGAGGGAAGGTCTGGAAGTCTTTGAGTTCATGGCTAATCCTAACTTTTCCTCGTTATCCTTTTCTGGATTTTTTTCTACTATCAACAGGTGTATTTTCATAAGAAACCCCAAGTCTATGAAAGACAGTGTCTGTCCCTGGTTAATCTCTGACTATCCCAACCCCACCGCCATGCTCCTCCCCTGAGTGTTGAGCTAGGGATGGCTCAGTCAGTCAAGGAGTCAGAAACTTCCTTCTCATGAGTGAGCAGAAACTGGAAGCAGTTTGTCCAGTGCTCCTGGAGGTGAGCTGAGACCCCTGGGAACTGAACTGCTTTTGATCTGATTGGCCTCCTGCCCAGCTTCTGGTTTTCACCCAACCCAGCCCTGAAGCCCAGCCAAAAAAGCTCACTCACTTAATTCTTGCCAGCCCAGGAGACAGACCCTGCTATGGTGCTATCACCACCACCATCCCAATCCCCAGCTACTGGGTCGTTCCCATTGGCACAGAGAGACCTCCCAGGACTACCGCTCAGACCACAGTTCAGACAATGGGATACCCTGCAACACTTGAGAAAGCCCCCCCCTCCCCTGGGCCTGAATTCTTAGCCTGCCAAAAGCCTTTTACTAATGACTTCTTTACATTCACATGTAGACTAGAAACACAGCAAAAGTTGTAGGTTAATTCTTCATATTGACAAAATAACAGCTATAGCTGAAGAGGTGAAGTGTAGCCGAAACCGGTTTGGCTCAGTGGTAGAGCATTGGTCTGTGGACTGAAGGGTCCCAGGTTCGATTCCGGTCAAGGGCATGTGCCTTGGTTGCGGGCACATCCCCGGTGGGGGGTGTGCAAGAGGCGGCTGGTTGATATTTCTCTCTCATCGACATTTCTAGCTCTCTATCCCTCTTTTTTCCTCTCTGTGCAATATCAATAAAATATTTGTTTTTAAAAGAGGTGAAGTGTATTTGCTATGGGATTTCAGTTTGATCACACACTTTAATATATATCTATGCTCTCATTATGAAGGAACTGTGACCACATAACATCTTCCGGACTTGGTTTCCTCATCCGCAAAGGGATTGGACAACTCTCAAGTCTTCTCAACTAAAATGCGAGATAAATTTCTTTACCAGGCAGTGAGATTCTCCCATTGTGTTCATCCTACAAAGCACAGCCAGGATCTCACACTGATTTGTGGTTAGTTGTGCGGGTGAGTTTTTCCCCTGTGAGGTCCTTGAAGTCGAGGGTTTTGTTTTACTTGCAGCTGAGTATCCTGTGCGGGGATCCACTCACAGGAGGCCCCAGCAAGCACTGACTGAACTGCACACATTAATAACTTAGTCACAACACCGCAAATACTCCACACTTGAGCAAAATTTACAAAGTTTCCTTTATAATTCTGAACAACCCTTTACATTCTGAAAAAGTCATTTTCTTTTAGATAAAAATAGTCATGTTGAGGGGGTGTGGAGAGGGCAATGGTGGGGAAAGAGGGAACATCTGTAATACTTTCAATACTAAAGATAATTTTTAAAAATAGTCATGTCAAGCCGAGGTCGGTTTGGCTCAGTGGTAGAGCATCAGTCTGCGGACTGAAAGGTCCCGGGTTCGATTCCGGCCAAGGGCATGTACATTGGTTGCGGGTACATCCCCGGTGGGGGGTGTGCAAGAGGCAGCTGGTCGATGTTTCTCTCTCATCGGCGTTTCTGGCTCTCTATCTCTCTCCCTTCCTCTCTGTAAAATATCAATAAAATAAATATATATTTTTAAATAGTCATGTCAAAATTCATCAGCAGAACCTTGAGTTCCTTTGGTGACTTGATGGCAGAAAATGGGGGGAGGGGGTTTTATTTTCCAGCTGAAAATAGCTCAGCTTCTCCTAGGGCAGGTCACAACGTGCCAGAAGAGGCAGGAACTGGGAGCTCCGCCTCGCCTCGTTGATGCTCAGAAGCCCTGATGCCACCCCACCAAAGACAGAACGTCCATGAGAACCTGGATGGTTGGGAAGGAGGCACCAGAGAAGCATCAGAACATCAGCATAGATGGCGCTGGGCTCGTGGGGGAGCTGGAGCTAGGCCAGAGTCGCTCTCTTCCTGACAAATTGGCCTCGGAGATTCTCAGGATCACTTAGCTTAAGAACACTTTGTAAAATATATAAATCTTGTTTCTCTTATAACCCCTAGTAAAGAAATAGTGGTTTGAGAGCCTAGCAGAAGAGTTGTTAAAAGATAATGTTCAGAAAAAGGTAAAATCATAGCTCTCATACTCAATGGGTAGAGCGTCAGCCTACAGACTCAAGAGTCCCAGGTTTGATTCTGGTCAGGAGCATGCACGTTGGTTGCGGGCACACACCCAGTGGGGAGTGTGCAGGAGGCGGCTGATCGATGTCTCTCTCTCACCAATGTTTCTAGCTCTCTATCCCTTTCCCTTCCTCTCTGTAAAAAAAATCAATAAAATATGTTTTAAAAAGTAAAATTAACATGGGTTAAATAATTTTTTAAAAAATCACAAATGAGGGAATCGGGCCGATGTTGTAACCAGTTCAAAGGAAAAGTCAAATCAGCACGAATGTATAAGGAGCAAAGGAACACTGAGATGAACTGCACATGGGACAAGGCTAGTTTATCCACATGGGAGATGGAAATTAAAATCACTACTAGCTGGGACACTTTGTATAGACCTTCCACTTACACAGAGCTGTAAGCAACTCAAAGACAAGGAGCGGGGCTGGGATCTGCTCACCTGGACAGATGTGCTATCGAGGAGGAACAGTTTCCATTGAAATACTCATTTTTTTTCTAGTTTACTTGACCCTGAGTCCTATTGGATCTCTAAGCTAATGGACATTTATTTCATCGTGCTTTGATGAGAAAATTGCTGTCATTTCATAGTTGGAATAGCTCCTGGTGTCTGAGATGCCGATACTCCAAAGTGCTCATTAAAAAAGAACCACATTTTTAAAATATATATTTTATTGATTTTTTTTACAGAGAGGAAGAGAGAGAGAGAGAGCTAGAAACATCGATGAGAGAGAAACACTGACCAGCTGCTTCCTGCACACCCCCCACTGGAGATGTGCCCGCAACCAAGGAGCATGCCCTTGCTCGGAATCGAACCTGGGACCCTACAGTCCGCAGGCTGATGCTCTATCCACTGAGCCGAACCGGTTTCGGCAGAACCACATTTTTTATGTCCCAGATCTACGTGTGTCAGAGCTGACCTTCTGTTTTTGAAATTCCTAAGAACTGGACATTCTCTGCTAGACATTCTCTACTCTGTGCAGAAATGGGCCATGAGGCTTTTCCTTATAAACAACGCCGAATTATTATTTCCTCCAAGGACAACACTGACTGTGCTCACATATTCTGTTGAGAACCCGGGCTTCTGTGCCATAAAACACAGACGGTAAGTTGGGCCTGAGACGGTCTGCAGGCCGGCGTTACCTATTGCCAGGTTTCCCACCTGAAGTCATTCCTCCCAGGGGTACCTGGGGTTTGCACCGCTCTAGCTCTCCTCTCAGAGGTGTCTCTGACCTTTTACTGCAACTGCCCAGCTGCTAGAAGCACAGGTTGATCCCTGAGAGTGAGACCTAGATAAGCAGGCAGAGCTAAGTTAGGTAGCCAAGCCTGTCTCTCGTTGAAGCCATCCTTCCCCGGAAGCAGCCAGCGACCCGCCATTGCCTCACACGCACCAGCCTGGTGGTCTCCCCTGGTTTTCCCATCTCAACCCAGGGGCTCAGCAGCCTTTGCTCACTTCTCTAACTTGTTCTGTGGTGCCCCATCCCCTCCTCTGCTCAGGGAGCTCCGCCCGGCTCCCTCGTGCCCCAGGCCACTCTCTCTTCTCATGAATGTTCCTCGTATCTACGGTACTTGCCTGTCCAGGCAGCTGGCAGCTTTATTCAGAATCTAAAAACTCGTGTAATCTTGAGCAAGCCTGCTGTGAGAAGGGATTAGAATCCCCTTCGCTAAGCAGGAGAAGGTGGATTCTGGAGGGGCAGGCACGCCAAAAACTACCCATTGGCTGCCTTGACCATAAAAGCAGTTCAGCCAGGCCTTTGGTGAACGTCTCAATTTTTTTTTTTTTTAAGCAGAGTGGTATCCCGATGGACCCACCCAACCGGGTTAAGTTAGCTGCAAAATATACATTCCAATAGCTGAATGAGTTGACCTGTTGTATGGGGTTATTTAGTATTGTTCATCTAAATACTGGAGAATGTCTGTCAAACACAATGGTTTCCGTGGTAGCTCAGTTGACGTTAAACTGTTCTGACAGTAAGTAGGCAACAGGTTCAGCAGCGTCTGAAGGAAAATCCTGGTTTGTGTTAATAAAACCGTGCCATCAGCTTGGAGAAGGGCGCATGCTCTATTCACTGTGCCTTGCAGTGTCCTCCCCAGTTACTTAAGGGCTGTATTGTTCTATACGAGTGAGCTCTGGTGCCAGATTAGGACACAACCCTGTGTAACGCATTTAGAATTGGAATTTACCCTCCCCACGACAAACTGAGTTATAGAGCTTAAATCATACATTCTCGCGAAAAGTGTTTATTGAGTGCATCATTGTTCTATGAGCTGGAGATACAAAGCTGAGTAAGATAGGTCTCGGTCCTGGAAGAACTGAAGATGCAGCAGAGAAGTAAACAATGCAAATGAGTATAGCAACATTTTCACATGGCTGACTTGTGCCTATCACTCACTGTCTATTCCTGGGGTCTAGGTTTCCTGAAAATGTACTAACTTAAGTAGAAATAAAATTCTAAAGTAGTATTAATGACACAGGGTCTTATGGGAGCACTAAAAAATGATCTTGTCAGAAAATAAAATCACATAGCCGAAACCGGTTTGGCTCAGTGGTAGAGCGTCGGTCTGCGGACTGAAGGTTCCAGGGTTCGATTCCGGTCAAGGGCATGTACATTGGTTGCGGGCACATCCCCGGTAGGGGGTGTGCAAGAGGCGGCTGGTCGATGTTTCTCTCTCATCGACGTTTCTAGCTCTCTATCTCTCTTCCTTCCTCTCTATGAAATATCAATAAAATATATTTTAAAAAAAGAAAGAAAATAAAATCACCATTAAAATCATTAGTACCATTATGGTTCTTTTCAAAGAGGTCTTTCATGGACAACACTTTCCCTACATTCATATTCATTATTAGTGCTGTCACTTCAACCTTAAGTCTTTCACTGAAATCAGTCATAGCCACCCTTTCCCCCCAATAGAAAAATTAGTTATAAAAGTACCTAAAGTTAGTAAGTCAACAGGTCAGTCCAGGCAACTTTTTTGAAGGGTTGTTTTACAAAATTTGCAGAATATATTTGGCTTCTCAGAAGTCTTTCTTGGATAAGATCAAAATACTAAAGACCAAAGCAAAAGATGCAGATTTTAATTTCTGACTATTTTTAAAAAGAGCTTCTCCTCAATTCAACACCAGGTTTTTCTCTGCCTTACCTCACTCAGACTTTGGCCAACTCATCTCTTTGTACCTAAAGTTTTTTTTACCTAAAACTTCATATCAACCACTAGAAGGTGATGAAAATCGAATCATGAATAGGGATTAGAAAGGATAAATACACTAATATTTTTAAGAAAAGAGTTTTAACCAAATCTCTTTCAGATAGCAAAGACAACATAAAAGATTCTTTCATGTCTTTGACCTATACTTTCTTCACCTCTAAAATGAAGAATTGAGCCCTGGCTAGTGTGGCTCATTGGTAAGAGCATTGTACCATGCACCAAAAGGTGGCAGGTTTGATTCCTGGTCAAGACACATAACCAGGTTTTGGGTTTGATCCCTGGTCAGGGGATGTGTAGGAGGCAATCAACCAATGTTTCTCTCTCACATCAATGTCTCTCTCTCTCTCTCTCTCTCTCTCTCTCTCTCTCTCTCTCCCTCCCTCCCTCCCTCCCTCCCTCTCCCTCCCTCTCCCTCTCCCTCTCCCTCTCTCTAAATAAATAAATAAATAAATAAATAAATAAATAAATACATTTAATAAATAAATAAATAAAGTGAAGAGTTGAGGTAAAGATTTCTTGGGTCCAACATGGTATTAAAAATCTATTTCAAAAATAAAAAGAAATAAATTATATTTCCATGTTATTCTATTATCATGAGAATATGTTCATAAAAGTAAGAAATAAAATATCAGACAACAAACATAAATAGAAACTATTTCAAACGCTTCCAATTAAGCCTCTTCTAAAACAAAGCAAAATCTCCAAGAGGCTTAGCTGGTGGTGGAAAATACTCTAAAACCTATCGTCTTACTCAGGCCAAGGTCAAGAAATTAATGCAGTCAGAGCCACAACCAAGTGGACACGGTAGCAGAGAATCATTTAGAGCACATGAGAAAGGAATTTGTTATTTTCTCCATTCTGGTCCTATTCAAATGACTATGAAACTCACTTCTGAATTTTTAAGTTGCATTTAATAAGGAAAGATCACGGTAGGTATAACATTAGGCATTTCTCCAGGCCTTTCATATGCTTCTTGGGTGGCTGAAGGCCCTCAGCGTCAGTGTATTTGAGGTATATATGAATGGCTAGTACAATGAAGTATCTTTTTATTATTACTATATATTTCACAGAGGGAGGGAGAGGGAAAGAGATTTAGAAATATCAATGATGAAAGAGAATCATTGATCGGCTGCCTTCTGCACTCCCTACACTGGGGATTGAGCCCACAATCCAGGCTTCTGCCCTGGCCGGGAATCAAACCGTGATGTCCTGGTTCATAGGTCAATGCTCAACCACTGAGCCATGCCAGCCGAGCCAATTAAGTATCTTAGTGGCATATTTACTAAAGCACTTAATCTACTCCTTGGGGGTGAAGAGATCAAGTGCATCCAGGTTAAAGAGCAGAGTCTCGCTGAGACAGGAGCAAGGCTGCCACTGGCTGGAGTCCACAGACTCACCCTGTGGCTTGCTGATAACCTCAACCTGTCAAACTTAAAATGTTATCACCAGGCATTCTGAATTAGAACCCGAGACATTTCATCAATACCTGTCAATCCACACCCAGCAAAGAAAGCAATGCAGTGTCAAGCTTGGGGTCTAATTTAAGGAGCTGGTCATAAAGCTGTCAAAGATCGTTTTTTTCTTAGCTTCCCCCTTTCACGACTGCCCAGGCCAAATTCAACCGAACTCACAGGGTTCAACAGAATCCCTCGGAGTTGAGAGAAATCCCCACACCCACCTGCGTAACCTACTCGAGAACTGGCTGGCCAATGGGGGCCCCGGTGTATTTGACTGTTACATAAAGAGATTAAACTAAATGGTTTTCAGAGCTAACATTCCATAATTCTATTTCACTTCATTCTTTGGGTAACTCCTGGTATGAAGAATCCTGATTTCCAACTTTTGCCCCAAGGAAAGGTGATTCCTTTCTTCCAGAATACAATCTCTATGCTACAAAAGAAAAAAAAAAGCTGAAGGTACCTCGTTTAGCTTTACTCCTTTAGGGTGGTATTTAAAGAATGAAACCAGGAATGGCTGCTATTTCAAGGAGCAGTCATTTTAAAAGAGAATAAAAGCTATAATTTAGAATGGAATTGTTTTTAATGAAATGATGCCACATATAAAGGCACCGTCTCTTAACCTATCTCTGTGGGTATAGGTACCACCCCCGCAGTCCTGTGTTGTAAATCGGCCTCGCCAAAGAAGGGGACCCTGTAAATGCACTGCTTTTATTTTGGTTAAGATGTTTTAAAAAAGAAAAGAAAAGCCTAGTTCTTCTGCAAAGGACCTGGAAATCACTCCCCTGTACTAACCTACAGGGAACTGTATCAGAATAAAACCACATTAAGCTTCACTGTGGGACACATAATTACCAATCATGTAATTATTAGGCGTGTTATTAGTTCCACCACTTCCAGTGCGAGCAACAGAAAGAAGATGAAAATGTTCTCAGACGCTGGCCTGCGAAGCTGCAACGAAATGAAGTGTCAAGGCCAGATATTCATTCCTCCTCTCTCTATAAACGACACAAAGAATAACACATTCCATCCATCATTTCTGGGCCAGGCAAAAGACAAGAAATCCGGTTTCAGACCACGGTTCCGATGGGGAGGAGGAGTGGGTTGAAAGAGCGGATTCTTTCACCCAGTGGAGTGACAACTTTTCATCTGAAAAGGACAGAACCGTTTAGCCAACTGAATACCTTCTCCATGAAGCACCCCGCTCTTAGGCTGCAGGAGGATTAAACCAGTTATTTCTAAGTTTCTTCAAGTCTCTCTCTCTTTTTTTTTTTTTTTTCAATGATTCCTGGAACTTTCGAAGACGTATCCAAATGAAACACATGCCCAGTTTGAAGGCAAATCTACCACAGAAAAAAGCCTCCTTTCACACCCAGTTCTATCTCACCTCAGTCAGTTTATTCAAGATCCTGGCCTTTCAGGTTTCTGAGCTCAAATTTTCATTTCAACTCCTCCACCTCCTCGAAATACCTAATGGACTATTAAAGAATTGGCAACGAGTAAAAGAAATATTTCATAACTGGTATTTTTATTTTGCTTAGAAAAATTCACAGGTTATTTTAATTCATGGCTATAGTTCTCAGCCCATTTTAGAAGAGCAGTTGGGACTGGGATTTTTTTTTTTTTGGGGGGGGGGGTGCTTTTCTCTAGACTACCTGCAAATTATTAAGCATGCATCCCTAGTTGGGCCCATTGTTAATTACTATTCTCTGCATTAATCCATCTGTGAGGACTTGGTATGAAATATATTGTATCCCCCATTTTGCTTGTGTTCTCAACGTTATTGGGTCCCTTTGCTTCGGCTGATCTTGACCTGATTCTCATAAAAATAAGCACGATGGTGTTAGAGTTCACAACCTTCGGCATCACAGTTGCTCATGTGGGATGATGCAAGGTTCTGTAGAGCACAGGAGTTCTAAAACGCGACGTGTGTGTGTGTGTGTGTGTGTGTGTGTGTGTGTGTGCGTGCTGCCTTAACGGAGAAGGCATTTAAATCATGTAATCCTGAACTGAGTGAGCCTCTCCTTCTGAAACATGCTGAAGTCTTATTTACTCTGTCTTTACCACTGAGCAGCAATGCATTGGTGTTTGTTTAGTAGGAGGGCTCCACCTGCTACATTCACACTTGATCCTAAACTGCTAAGACTCAGAATATACACAGGAAGAGAAGGCAAAGCCAGTTAACAGAGGTAGCCTGAGAATTTATCAATTATTAATTGTGCCCCACCTCAGATGAACAGTTAAAGTTCTAATAGGGCCATAAGTCTAATTTTAGATATGAAAACCCAAGAATCCATATTAAATAAGCCCATTCATTGGCATCTGATCAAGAAACTAGTGGAGCCGAAACCGGTTTAGCTCAGTGGATAGAGCGTCGGCCTGCGGACTGAAGGGTCCTGGGTTCAATTCCGGTCAGGGCACATACCGAAAGGTTGCAGGTTCCATCCCCGATTGGGGCGTGTGCAGGAGATAACAGATCCATGTTTCTCTTTCATCTCTCTCTCTCTCTCAAAAACGAAAAAAGAAAGAAACTATTAGAAATAAGGAAAGAGTACTACATTGGGAGCAAGAAGATCTGGGTCACTTACTACCTCTGGTTTCAGTTTCATCTGTCTTGTGGGCCTAACACCAGCCGTATCTACCCGACCAGGGGCTGTAAGCATCTCAATGGGGATATGGGTCTTTGTGCTGTCTGCAAACAATAAAGGACTTTACAAAGTCCTTGAATAACTCATCTTTCTGTTATGTGTTCAGAAAATGGAATGCATTTTCAAACAAAAATTTTTCTAAAATGTTTTCAAAAGGACTGAAAAAGTCCCCCTTAAAATTATCTACTGTTCTTCTCAGAAACAGGGGGGAAAAACGGGTTAGCACGGTAGCAGCGGCCCAGGGAATCAGACCACAGAGAGTTCGACATCTGGCGTTGGGGGGGGGGGGGGGGGGGGCACCAAAAATACTTGAATCTTTCTAAGGAACTTTGGGTAAAAGAGATTCCCAATTTTCCACAAGACCTAATTTCAATTTAATTACTGATTTTTTTAACTACAAAGCAGCCAAATATTCACACAAGCAGAGCTATTTATTGGCCGCCCCGGGGCACTTGTCCTTAGATTGGCCCCTTCTAGCGCTTTACAATGCCTTTGGACACCTGTAAAATTCCGAAGGCAAAAGAAAACATCTGCTCACACCCCTGCTTCTAGGCCCCTGAGACCTATGAGCCAATGTTGTTATTAATTTATTAATAATAATTATATTATCATGGCAAGATTTAGATTAGACCACATATGCGTGGCAACGGTAAACTGAATGGATAAAGTATTATTTTAATTTCAATAGGATTATAGTAATTCATTTATAATTTATTGCTAACCCAGAGAAGGGCCCCCTAAATGTCTAAGTGCCTTAGGCCCAGAGTCACTTAAAAAGGCCAAAATAATTAAACACGAGCCCCAGTATGAAGTAGAAACAATAGTTCAAGAAGCAGTTTGGAGATAACATCAGTTTCTCTAAGAAAGAGTGTTGGATGGGGGTGCTGAACACACAATGCAATATACAGATGATGTACTATAAAATTGTGTTCCAAAAAGACTCAGGGGAAAGAGATTCTTTGCTCTTTACAAGGCTCAGTTTAAATTAAATCACATCCATTTCTTTTCAGACAAAGTTGTAAAGTCACAAAATAGTCATGCAAGCATCTTCTCTAAGAAGTTACAGAGAGAAATATAAGTGAATACTTTTCTTGGTATTGAACCAATCTTTCCTCCATTCTACCTCTGTCCCTCCATCCCTCCCACCACTCTTCCTTCTTTCTTTCGCCTTTTCTGAAAGGCAACAGGCTTAATCTATAAAGAAGTAGGAAACAATATAGCCTGGTCAAATTCTCATACTTCTTTATCTTTCTGTCCGCATCCTGCACCATCCCCCCCTCTCTTAATGGTAATGATGTGGAGAGAGAAGGTTTTATTTGATTGGGTCAAAGGTGAGAATCCCAGGACAATATTGTCCTTTTACTAGTCTTTGGTATGACAGAAAACATAAAACCAGAGGCCACATACCTCTCTTATCCACACATACCATCAACATCGGTAGGTATTCCACCACAGCCTTGGGCAGTCCATTCTGACAAGCATGCTGGCCCACAACCACTACTGTGTCCTAAGACTCAGCTTGCTTTGACTGCTCACCAGTCCTTGTATTTTCCTCTTATCTACTGTTTGTAAATAGAAATCAGATAAATCTGATATTTTAGAACATCTACATGAATCTTCATGTAGATGTGAAAGTACTATTCAGTTATTTCTATGTGGTATCCAATACTGGATGATGTGATAGATTGAAGATAGACAGACAGGTATCTAAAGTTACTTCAGAAGTAAATATTCAACTTGTGGCTCAGTTGGTTGGAGCATCATCTTGTGCACTGGAAAATCGCAGGATTGATTCCTGATGAGGCACATATGGGAGGTGTGACCAATAGATGTATTTCTCATCTCTCTCTCTTTTCCCCCTCCTCCCCCTTCTCCTCCTCCTCCTCTTTCTATTTAATATCAATAAAAAGTAAAATAAAATATGGTACAATTTCATTATGGTGATAATTCCTTTTATAATCATTTTTACTATGAACTATTTCAAAAACTTTTTTAAAATGCAGAGACTAAAACTCTGGGCATATACTACTTAGCTTAAAAAATAAAACCTTACAAATATAATTGACCTCTTTTCTCAATTCTTCTTGCCCCTGAACCCCATGGTAATCACCATACTAAATTTGATGTTATTTACTCACACTTGGGATGAATTATCAAGGTTACTTTCTCAGGACAAGATAAAAGGAATAGTCTTCGATGAATCTTTGGATTTAATTATTCCCTTTGTGCCTCTAAACAGAATTTATGAAGTGGCAAGGCTAATGATATCAAAATGAGGTGCTCTTCTTCTATTAAATCAAAAGGGAAAATATGCCATTTTAAGGCCACTCCAACTGTGAAATGTCACATCCTATAAAAAATAAAATAAAACCTAGGATATTTAGAAACATGGGGAGAGAAAACTGTATAGATGTGGAGAGAATTCAAGATATGAGTTTCAACAATGTGACGGACTATACGTACTAGTAAAAACCCTCTTGCTAGATCAACTGGAAATACTGGGGAAAATCACAGACTTTTAAAAATTTCACAGCTAAGTGCAGATAAGAGAAAAACACCCAATGCCAGGAATAATGAAGTGAGTGAAAACTGAACTGCCAAAAGAGTAGGCTCACCTGTGTTTGTCTCAATGGCAGGTGATGAGCAGTGGTTGAGATCTAAAGAGTTTGGTTTTAAAGGACTGCAAAGATAAGGGATGAGAACTTGACTCTTGCAAGGTGAAGATCTGGAACTCATATCACAGCATAAAACTGGAAGGACTAAGCTCTCAGTTTGGGGAAGAAGAGGTAATTTGCCCACCAGCAAAAGAAGACAGTAGATGTTATGCCCAGACTTCGTGATCCCCAAGGACCACCAGGGAGCAGAGTCCAATGCAATAAACAAAAGAGCCTCTTCCATGCTAGCATGGGCTCTGTCACACTCACGCCGACAGCAAGGTGGAAGAGAGCGAACTTGGACAGGTCAAGGAGTTTTATAAGGGTGGTGATGTCACTGCTTTGGCTGACCCTGATTGGTTGGGTGAGGGCTAGGGTCGTTACACAAAATGGAGGATAGCTCCGCCCTGTTCTGCCCTGCCCCACAATACATAATGGAGTCAGGAGTTAGCCACGCCCTACCCTGCCCTCTCATTGATAATATGGAAAGCAGTTTACTAGTATTTGCACTTGGCCTCTGAGTGGGGAAAATAAATCCCTTGAGAATTCATAATATGACCTGCAAGACACAGAGGACAGAATTTATATTACATGTGTTCTAGGAAGCCACAGTGAAGAAATCACAAAGAACTAAATCTTAAACCAGGGATCCCCATTGAGTGTACACAGAAGTCAACACAACACTAACTTGGAAGAACATTCTTAACCCAGGCTGCACAGGAATTTTATAGATAAAGCCCTACTGCCGATAAGCTCATAATCGAAGATTTAAAACAGAACCGAAAACAATCTATACTAGGTGGATTCAGCAGCCAAAAACAGCAGATGGAAACACCCAGAAAATTAACACAATAGAAATGTCTGATAGGAACTACTAAAAATTTATGACTAAAAGAATTATCACATAATTTAACTTATTCTTCTAAAATTCTGATTACTGCAAAATTCTACATTCCTTAACATACATAAAAATAAAAAATGAGTAAGCAGCTGTTAAGGGAAAGATTAATAACTGCATTTGGAAGGAAGATGGGAGTAAAACCAGAAATAGGAAACATTGAATTATTTGCCGCTGAATTACTTTGGCACCACGTAATAACATAAAGCTGTGAATTCACTTACCAGTTAGCTGCTATAGGGAAACATATAGGCCTCCTCCTGGAAATGTGTAAATTGAGGCTCTTTCCTCAAAAGTACCTGCAAAAACACTGATGTAGAGCAAGCAACTACCTAGAGAAGACCTGCAGGCTGTTGGCCGATACATCAAAGCTAACATGGCGGCTTGAATGTGGGAGACATGGCGGTGAGAAAAAAATGTCATACTCATGTTCAAATAGTTCCTATATGTAACTGTTTGTAACGGTTTATAAATTAGTAATCAATATATTCACCATTATCTCTTTACCTAATTTATTCTTCTGAGGCCCCATATAATAGACAGCATGGTTTCAACACCTGTTTGTTGATTATCATGAACCTAAACCTAAATTTTCTGCTCGGCCACATATATGCAGAAAATAAACTCTATTTTACATTTCCAGTCATTTCTTGGTATTTCCATTGCCACATTCCTATCTGATCCTGTTTTGTTTTGTTTTTTTCATTTAGTCATCAATCAAATAATTTACTGAAGCTTACCCCGTACCGAGTACTGCAGTTCTAGAGGCAACAGCATTAAGGTGGTTTCAAGACCTTTCTTCATTGCCTCCAGTGCTTCCTGTTGCGGTGGCGTGTCTTTGATTTAACTTTCTTAAGACACGTATCACTCACCTACCTGGTAAAACCCTTCAATGTTTCCCTAAAAGATACAGTACAAACATTTTATCTTGATATTATAAAGTCCTCTAAAAATCTGGCCTAAAATGACCTTTCTCCTTCGTGTTTATTTGCATTGGTTTGGGAGGCAGTATCTCCCAGATAAGCCACATAGGGTTCTTTCTCTCAGAGGGTCAAATGAAGAGAGGAGGAGAGGAGAAATGTGGGGAGGGGAGGGGTGAGGAGGGGAAATCATTCCTGGTCAGATATTTCTAGATCAAATTGCGAAATGTTCCTCTAAATAACCCATGGGTCATAGAGAAGCATTCTTATATTTTTATTGATTTCAGAGAAGAAGAAAGAGGGAGAGAGAGAGAGATAGAAACATCCATGATGAGAGAGAATCATTGATGGGCTGCCTCCTGCAAGTCCTCACACTGGGGATTGAGCCCACAACCTAGGCATGTGCTTGATCAGAATCAAATCTGGGACCTTTCAGTTCACAGGCCAACGCTCTATCCACTGAGTCAAACTAGCTAGGGCAAAGAGAAACATTCTGATAGATATTAGGAAACATTCTAACTGAAGGATAATGGTTAAGTATGTCTCAAATCATATAAGATCAATTAGAGCTGTGCTTGCAGGGAAATTTATAGCTTTAAGTGCATGTTTTAGAGAAAAAGCATGATGAAAATCATTAATCTGAGTATTCATCTCAAAAACTTTAAAAATATTAGGTAAATTAAGCCCAAAGAAAATAATAAAGAGCAAAAAGTGGAAAAAGCACACACACAAATATATGCAATAGAAAGGATAAATAAAGCCAAAAGTTGGTCCTTAGAAAAGACTAACAGAATTGGCAAGTTTCTGCTGAGACTAATGAAGAGGGGAAAAAAAGATATAATGAACGAACAACATCAGGATGATGAGAAATATAACACTATAGGTTCTACAGACATTACAAAATGATAATATGAATAATTCTATACCAAAAAATTAAATGTAAACAAAATGCATAAACTCCAAAAAGAAAACAACTTGCCAAAACTTACAAAAGAGGAAGTATAAAAATCTGAATATCTTTCCATCTGCTTAGAATTAGAAATTAAACCTATAATTATGTCTTCACAGTAAATCTCATTTATTTTAATCTCACACAAATTCTTCCAGGAAATATAAAAACAAAAAGCTTTCCCATTCATTTTATAAATCCAAAGTAATTCCACTGCAAAAATATGACAAGGGCAGTACAAAGAGGTAATGTCACAGGCCAATCTCACTTATGATGCAAAAACCATATAGTACATGTAGATGAAAAGTTCCTCCACTAATTTTCAGCAAACCAAACCCAACAAGTCATAAAAAAGGATAATGCCTATAACAAACTTGGATCTGTCCCAGGAATGACAGTTCACTTAATATTTGAAAATCAACCAAAATAATTCAAAACAATAATAAAATAAAGAAGGAAATCATATGGTTATTATAGGTGCAAGAAAAGCATTTTATATACTCAATATTCACTCATGATTTAAAAACAACAAAAAAGTGATAAGCCAGAAATAGAAGGGACTAACATAAGTTCTACCAAGTAAGGGTCCCTCTCTCCTGCTCCTGTGTGATCCTATTGGGATCAAAAACAAGATAAGTATGATTGCTCTCAGTGTTTTATTTAACACCTCAGACTTCTGTAAGGCATAGCTAATCCAATGAGGAAAGAAAGTAAACAAAGGATGTAAGGAAAAGAAGAGAAGAAATAAAATAGCCATCATTTAGAGATGTAAGAAATCCAAAAGAATCTACAGAAAAAAAAATATTCTAATTAAGAGGAAAATTAGAAAGTTTATGGATATAAAATCAAAATACAAAAATCTATTTTATTACCACTAACCAAAACAAACATTTTTAAAAGTATCTACACATATATAAAAACCTAATATGCAAAGTGTCCCCTAGGGAGTTCAACTGACCTGGAGTTCCACCCGCTCCCTATGACATGCACTGACCATCAGGGGGTGGCACAGAACAAAGGAAGGCCCCAGTCGGCAGCTGGGGAAGGGAGGCCCTGGCCAACAGCTGGCAGCTGCTAGGGACCCTACCCATGCATAAATTTCGTGCACTGGGTCTCTATTTGTTCATAATAGCATTAAAAATACCATATTCTTAAGGAATAAATCTACAAAAGATGTACAAGATATCTCCCTAGAAAATTATAAAACATTATTGAAAGACATTAAAGACTCAGATACACGGAGTCTTCTGCAAATTAGAAGACTCAATATTGTAAAAGAGTCAGTTCTCAAATCAATCTATAGATTCAAAGTAACCCCAATAAAAATTCTATTTAGTGTGTAAATGTGTGTGTATATAACCTGATCAGCTAAATTTGAAATGTATATAGCAATGAAAAAGGCCAAAAACAGTTGAGGCACTTTAAAAAGAACAAGCTGGGATAACTTGATCCGCCTGATGTCAAAACGTATTGCAAATAAAGACATTATAGTCCTGATGCAAGAATAGACAAACTGAATTGAGCAGCGAGCTAAAAAACACATCATATACATAGGGATGCCTGATTTGAAAGAAAGGTGGCATTGCAGAGCACTGAGAAAAGATGATCTTAACAAATGGGTAAATTGGATATCCACATAGAGAAGAAAAAAATGAAATCCACCATCTAAAGTGGATTGCATATCTAAAATCTGTACAACAAAGCAAATACAGCTTTTATAAAATAAGAGAACATCTTCATAATGTTCAAGATGAAAAAGTTTTCTTAGCAGACAAGAAACACTAAACATTATGTAAAAGATTAATAAATTGGTTTACATTAAAAAATAAGAATCTCTGTCCATTAAAAAAAAATCCCATCTTTAAGAGAATGAATAGGCAAGCCATATAGTGGGATAGTTATAATACTACTGCCAAAGGGTTTATATCCAAAATATATGAAGCACTTTTATAAATGAATACAAAAAATAAAGACAAATTCTTTAAATGAACAGACCACCTTTAATACTTCACAGCTATCCAAATTGTTAATAAAAATATGAAAAGTAGCTTGGATTCAGGAAAATTTAAACTACAGTAGATAACACTACATTGTTAAAATGGCAATACTAAAGACTGGTGAGTTTTTAGAGCAGCAGCGACTCTTAAGTCCTGCTGTTGAACTGTGAATGGGTGCATCTACTTTGGAGAGTCATTTGACATTATCTACAAAAATGAGTACACCTATATCCCTTGAATGAGGCATTTGGCTCTTACATACATCTCTAACAGAAATACACATGCAATATGAGTCAAAAGATTGGTACTAGATTTCATAACAGCATTCTTTATAATATCCTCAAACTGAAAATTCCAATAACCAACAACAGTAGATTGAAAAAAATGACGATATAGTCCTACAATAGAATACTATGTATACAACAATAAAAATGAAAAAAAACTATAGCTACATGCAGTAACATGGACACATATTACAAAAATCATGCTGAGTAAAAGAAAACCAACACAAAGGAAAAGATATTACACTACATTTGTATCCACATATGCACATGATGTATGCATTAAACATAGGTGAAACTTAGTTATACCATTTAACCATGGGTAGAAGCTAATGTTGGAGACTGGGAAAGGAATACTGGTTTAGATGGGACAGGAAGAGGGCCTCCAAGGTACTGAGGTGTTCTAGTCTTTGGCGTGTACATGGGTGTCCACTCTGGCCTCATTCGTTGAGATGGTGCTTGGTGTACTTCACTATATACGTATTGTGCTTCACACACACATACACACACTTAAAAGGGGAAAAGGCTGACAAAATTGGCCAAAGATTACAGTAGATAGAACTCAGGTACTCATATAATTTCTATACTACTGACTTACTTCCTCGTAGCTTGCAAATAATAGATAAAATTTTTCACATACAGAACTTTCTATTAAAAGTATATTCCCTCTGATCATGTTCACTAGCTACACAGAGTATGTGCAAAATGATATTAAAAACAGAAACTGTCCTTACACTATATTGTTTCTTCATGTCACTAGCATATTTCATGCTTTGGTTGACATTACCTTTAAAGGGATTGTAATATGAATAACACTGTTTCAAAGACTTCCTCAGTTTGAAAAAAAAAAAAAAGCCTTCCTTATTTTGAACCCAAAAGTAATTAGATGTAAGACAAGCACAAACTGGACTCAAAGGAATCAAGCTGTGTTCCTACTAAGGATGATTTTGTTTAAACACACAGCGTGCCATGTTGCAAGAATACAAATATTTTTGTAATGGCCGCTTGAGAGCCTTATTTGGAGCTGTGTATGATTTCCGATAGTCTTGCTTATAAGTGGGTTATTCTAAGAATTTCATTTATTATCTGAATCCCTGGAATGGAGGGGGAACCTGGAACGATGGAAACAAACCGGCTGGACATTTCTATGTCCCACAAGCATCACACTCTAAGGAATGCCCTTTCGGAAAAGCAGAGCTTTCCACCCAGCTTTTTTATCCCAGACAATCTTCTGATAGCCTTCTACATGGTCTAATATTAGATAATTATATATATATATATATATATATATATATATATATATATATTGATTTATATAAAATTGTTTCAAAAATATACCTTTTATCCCATAGTCTCCTTTAAAATTTATAATGGTACTGGATGTTAGGCTACTCATATTGCCTCTTTAATCCTCCAAAGTCTTAAGATAGCATTACATAGAAGAATTATATAAGGGTATGGGCATAAGACTAATGTTACCCTATATATCACAGGGAAAGATTAAACTTTCAACCCACCCTACCCTAACCTACATCTTGTCCATTCTGTAACTTGAGGATGTTACATGTTACTCACCTTTAGTGCCCTGCTGTATTGCAGTATGAATATAACCTCCTCAGTCCTCCACAAATCTGTACGCTTTTCCATGCCTGAAACGCCCTTGCATCTCATCTCTATTTAAATCTGCTCATTGTTCTGGAACCAGAGTGAAACTACAGGAAAACTTCTTCCCACTCCTGATGGTCCCAACTAGAAGGAAGCGCAAGTCCTTTACTCTGAGCTTCTGTCCACCCCCTAATGCAATGGTTCTCAATTTTCTAATGCCACGACCCTTTAATACAGTTCCTCATGTTGTGGTGACCCCCAACCATAAAATTACTTTCATACTTACTTTGCTACTTCATAACTGTAATTTGGCTACTGTTAATGAATCGTAGTATAAATATCTGTGTTTTCTGATGGTCTTAGGCTCTATACCAGTGGCTCTCAACCTGTGGGTCATTAGGTCGTTAAGGCCTAATGCATCCCTAATGAGGTAAATATCCATCTTATCTAATAAAAGAGTAATATGCAAATTGACCATACCTCTGCTACACCCACAAGCCATGCCCACCAGCCAATCAGAGCGAGTATACAAATTAACCCCAACCAAGATGGCTACAGCCACAGAGAGCAGGAGGGACGCTTGGGTTTCCTAGGCAATAGAAGAAACTGGCCACTCAGCCAGAAGCCGGGCTCACTGCTGGTGAGCACAGTAGCAGTGGTGGGAGCCTCTCCTGCCTCCGTGGCAATGATAAGGATGTCTGACTGACAGCTGAGGCCCACTAAGCTACCATTCGGACATCCCCCCAGGGCTCCCGGACTGTGAGAGGGCACAGGCCAGGCTAAGGGACACCCTTATTAAATTTTGTGCACTGGGCCTCTAGTCCTATATAATAAAAGGCTAATATGCAAATTGACCAAATGGCAGAATGACTGGTTGCTATAATGCACACTGACCACCAGGGGGCAGATGCTCAATGCAGGAGCTGCCCCCTGGGGGTCAGTGCGCTCCCACAGGGGGAGTGCTGCTCAGCCAGAAGCCCTGAGCTGGGCTCATGGCTGGAGAGTACAGTGGTGGTGGTGGGAGCCTCTCCGCCTCTGCAGTAGGCGGACATCCCCCAAGGGCTCCCAGGCTGGGAGGGCCCTGCCCCTGAGTATACAAATTTCGTGCACTGGGACTCTATATAATTAAAAAATGAATGACACTGTGGATTATTCCCTCCTAAGTATTTATAAAAGGCATTGCATGCTTTCCAGCCTTAGTAAATGTCATGTGCCCAACTGTACTTACCTTTCTTCATTAGCACAGTGTTACCAACATGGTCAGTTACATTATCTTACCTTCCTAGAGATAAGCTAGAAAAAAGACATCTATGCAGTTGATGAAAATAGAGAAAACTTACCCAAAGTTTCCTGAGAGAACAACACTGAGAGGATGCAAGCTTTGGAGCTAGAACACGAGTGCTTATCATGAAATCCCATAGGGCTAAGAAAGGGCAGTGAAAGAAGTCGCTATCAGCAGCTAAGAGATTCAGAACTAGAATCACAAGTAAGAATGGGTCTAATAGGATGGCTTAGAACTAGTTAGACATGGTCAGATCTTTTCTTTTCTTTTTGTAAGATTGAAAAGTACAAGATATAGAGTTTTGACATTTTGCATGGGCTCAAAAGGAAAAACAATGTTGTTAATCTGGCCCCCATTCCTTGTAACAGAATTTAGAAAACCCTGTTTTGTGTGGTAAAATTCTATGTGATTGCTATTATAGGGTTTCCATACATGCATTAGAGTTCCAGATTCTTGAGGGAAGAGGGAAAAACAACCATTTCTTCCCTAGAGATTTCTCAGATCAAACTGCATGTTCCGAAGACAAAATACTAACTATAATACTAACTACTTTTAATTAAATAGTGGCTATTTGCCAGGGACTGGGCTAAGTGCTTACATTTATTATCCCCCATTATCCTCTGAGGTGTACTGCTATTAGTATTTCTGGTTTGCGGATGAGGATGCAGAGGCTTAGAAAGGTTGTGTTGTCAGATACTGGTTATTACTTATCTAATGTCTATTCTCCCTTCTTCTGTGCATAGCGAATTTTTTTAAAAATTATTTTTGTATCCCTGGCCGGTTTTGCTCAGTGGATAGAGCATTGGCCTGCAGACTGAAGGGTCCTGGGTTTGATCCCAGTCAAGGCCATGTACCTTGGTTTCGGGCACGTCCCCAGTAGGGGGTGTGCAGGAGGCAGCTGATGGGTGTTTCTCTCTCATAGATGTTTCTAGCTCTCTATCCCTCTCTTCCTCTCTGTAAAAACTCAATAAAATATATTTTAAAATTTTTTTGTAGAACAATGATGTGCTTAACCCTAGAAAATAGTACTTGTGCTTTGGCCCAGTAGCTCAGTTGGTTAGAGCATCATCCCCATAGCCAAGGTTGTGGGTTCAATCTCTGGTCAGGGCACATATAAGAATCAGCCAATGAATGAGTCATTAAGTGAAACAAATCAGTTTCTCCTCTCTCTCCTCTCCTCTGTCTCCTCTCCCCTCTCCCCTCTCTCCTCTTCCCCCCCCCCCCCATCACTCTCCTCTCTCAAAATCAATTTAAAAAGTTAAAATAAAATATTTGCATGAGGCATCAATCAACCCCCTGATTTCCCAAACTTACCTCCCTTTCAGGTAGAGATGTTCATGTGACCATTGAGATATAAGGATGCCAAAGAATCTGGGAAATTTTTCTCTTTCTGATAAAGGAGGACATGTTAGTATTCTCCCTTCTCTCTGAGTGCCAATGTCATAGCTGAAACTACCTTTTGATCATGAGAGAATGACTTACATTTTCTCAGAAAGCCTGTTAGTAAGCTGCTGGGCCAAAAAGGCAACCATGGATCTTCAAACCTTTCAATAAACAAAAACAAATTTGTCATTGTGGTAGGGATTTCTATTATTCACAGCTAGATGTAACCCTGTCAGGGATTTTCTGAAAGTGAGATATAAGATGTGAAAGTATGTCAATGCAAGAGCTTATAAGTGAAAAGCAATGCCTATTTACTGATGCCTATTATGTTGAGAATTGTAATAATGCAAATATAGAAGATAAATAAGATTGACTCCTTGTTAAGAGTTAGCAATAGAGTTAACATATATTAATATGTTAATATAGAACTGGCAGGTTATATAAATGCTGAGATCTAGAATAAAAGAACAAAAATATACAGATTAAAATCAGCTGCGTATAGGCATTCAAGGGAGTAACTTTTTAAAAAATATATTTTTATTTATTTCATAAAGGAAGGTGAGAGGGAGAGATAGAAACATCAATGATGAGAGAGAATCATTGATGGGAGGCCTCCTGTGCATTCTCCAATGGGGATCAAGCACACAACCCGGACATGGTCCCTGACTGGGAAATGAACCATGACCTCCTGGTTCATAGATCGATGCTCAACCATTGAGCCACACCAGCCAGGCAAGGGAGTGACTTTTGAGCTAGTTCTGCTCAGGAAAGTATTATCAATTAATAGAATATAGTGACAAGACTAAAGGCCTGTAGATATAAAAAAGTAAAAATAAGAATGAGGGTGCATAAAACAGATAAGCATATTTGCTTGGCTAGAGCAAAACATCTGAGAATAATTTTTAAAAGGTATTACAAGAGGAAAGAAGTATGGCTCTGAAGGGCTTTCAAAGGACTTTGGGTTCACATATTTGGTAAATTTATACAGGAAATATAGAATTAGTATACATATTTACAGGAAGTTACGGTATATGATGAAACATTGCTCGTATACCCTTTTTTTTTTTTTAAATAAAGAGCAAGGATCCATCTGGGAGCTTCCTGCAATTGGCCTAAAATGATGTGAATTGGGTGAAACTAAAAGTGATAATTAATGTGGAATCTGCAGGACTTGAGGTTACTGAGTATGAAAAGATGAGGAGTAAAAATTACACCAGTTAAACAACTGACAATTTCAAGGAAAAAAAATACAAACTATTTCTTAGCAGATCAGTTGACTTAAAAAAGAAAAAGAAAAATTTCTGAGAAGTAGGATCCTTAAATATCATATATGTCACAGAATGCTACCTTAAAAAAAATGCACTATCTTAAAATAAATAGTAAAATTCCTTTACTTTGTTTTTGGTAAACACCTAAGTATAACAATAGTTGGATGGAGCATTATCATTCATTTTTTTATTGAGGCTACCCTCGATTACATTTGTCTTCATGTCCATCTAACATGTGATTCTTATAAATGTTAGCAGTTGAAAACAAACAGCTGGCTGAACTCTCTGCGTCAGTCTTTTGGATAGTTTGCTTCTTGGTGAGTGATCAGTATTTTGATACTGCCGTAGTAACAGGAAATGATCTGTTAAAATCTGGATGGCCAACTACTGATCAATGCCAGGGTAAAGAGGAGAGCTAGTCTCAGAATAAAGTCTATAAAAACAGTTTGGGGAATTATTTCCAGGACCACAGGGGAAGAATCGTTAATTTGCTCTCAACATCGGAAAAGCAAATGCCTCGTGGAAGAACATTTGAGGGTGATCACAGAACTGCATCAATGGGAAGCTGACAGCCAAAATGCAGTGCTTACAAAGACTGCCATGATGAACGCTAGGGCCTCAATTACACATGATGTGAAAGGCCATTTTCTGAAAGAAGAATTCATTTAGAAAAAGATCTCATAAGCAGGTAGAACTCTCCTAAAATTGGTCTAGGTAATAGTACTAAAAAATAATTTTAACTTTTCATTTGGCCATTGGTTATAGACTTTTTGTTAGATTTATAGTTGGGGAGATCTAATTAATTAGCCTTTGGATTGTCCTGATATAATAAATAATTATCATGGGTAATTAATAAATGGATCCTCAATGATTTCTTCTTCACCATCTTCCTCTCTCTAAGGCTTTCGGGACAGCACTGCCCGGAAGCAGACGTGACTAAACGGCAGGCCACAATGCACAGGGAGCTGCCGTGTACAAGGCTGGTTGGTACACAGCCTTCCCAGCAAACATTTCCAAACACCATACTCCACAACAGCGATTTTCCACTTTATCTCATGGCACACATAAACTAATTACCAACCTTTTGTATTTTTTTATCTGACCAAAAAAAATAGGTCTAGTTTTGATTCATTCACACTAATCGGCCATTGTTGTGTTGCCTATGTCATTTTTTATTATTATTTGATATTCCAAGGGAAAAGACATCAGTGCCCTTGACCAGTCAGCTACTGAATGTTGAAAAAATTCTTTTGGCACACCAGTGTGTCTGCCAAGGCACACTGGTTAAAAATCGCCACTCAAGAGCGTCACAGAAGTGGGGAATGCCAGGACATTGTGGACAAAAGAAGATAATCTTGATTTAAGTGTCCAGATAGAATCACAACTATAACACATTATTTCCCTAATGCTTTAATATAACATAGTTTTGCAAATTTTGTCATTTTAAAAAGGTATCTGATTAAATAAACCATTTACCAATAATTCAATAAAAATAATGCATAAGCCATTTTATTAAGTTTATAATAAAAGTTTTCTAAAACACTGAAAACATATCAAATATTTGTATTTGAGTCATAAAATTTTATTTGTTGTTTTTTTTTTTAAACCTCACCTGAGGATATGATTTTCTTGATTTGAGAGAGAGAGCCATTGATCTATTGCCTCCTAGATGAGCCCTGAATGGGATGGAACCCACAGGGACAACGCTCTAAACCAAATAAGCCACCTCACCTGGGTAACTCATAAAAATTTATACTCATTAAATTTATATTGTTGTGTATTAATCTGCACTAAATTAGTAGTCATAATGGCTAAAAGAACAGAAGACATTGTGTCTAAAATTATTTTTCAATATTTGTCCATGTTTTAATTGTTGGAACCTTTTAAACAAGAGTAAATATACAAAATGTCACTTGATGCCAAACATACAAATCATCTGTTTCAAATTAACTGTTGTTACTTACATATAAACAATGATAGTCTGGATTCAAGAATAGGCATGAAAAGTGAATAACTAGCTGATATTACAATATTCTTTCCAAAATTCTATCTTCTTCACAATGTATATTTAGCTTCACCTCTAATTTCCTGAACAGGAAGTCATTTCTCTTCTCCTCTACACTCCTACTCAGCAATTTGAGATACTACCACTCTAATTTCTCATTTGGTTGTTTAGAGAACTATTATTTCCCCTAGTAGTGCTGTAAGCAACTAGCAAGCAAGGTCCACATGATATTTATCTTATTTTCTTTATTACACCTAATTCAACATCCAGTATTTATTAGTTTGCTGGTTTTTTTTAAGAGTTGCCTCTTATGCCCGATCAGTATGGCTCAGTGATTTGACCTCCAGCCCAATCAGGGAGTGCACAGAAGGCAAGCAATCGACCGATTTTTTTTCTCTCCCCACTCCTTTCCCTTCCACTCTCTCTAAAAAAAAATCAATGGAAAAAAAATTCCTTGAAGATTAACAACAAAAATTAGTTTAGTTGCCCTGGCAGGTTTGGCTCAGTGGATAGAGTGTCGGCCTGCCAAATGAAGAGTCCCAGGTTCGATTCAGGCCAAGGGTATATGCCTAGGTTGCAGGCTCCATCCCCAGAAGGGGGTGTGTAGGAGGCAGCCTATCAATGATTCTCTCTCATCATTGATATTTCTTTCCTCTCTCCACTCCCTTTCTCTCTGAAATCAATAAAAATATATTTTAAAAAAATTAGTTGTCTTTTAGTGTTCAATAAAGTATGTTTTAAAATTCCAGTTTTATGCAGTTTCTTGTGACAATACTTCCTCAGCTAATAAACTGACTTAAAAGGTGTTTTATATTTAGATTAGATGTAAAATTTAAAAATTTCAATCTTATAAATGCAGTTTAATACTAAAAAATGTCTCATTACAAATGAATCAATGAATTTGTTGTTGTTTCATTAACTGTTAAAATGGCTTTTTAATCTTTGTTTTTAATTCTCAAATCCTATACAGAAAGAAATAAATCTATCGCCGAAACTGGTTTGGCTCAGTGGATAGAGCATCAGTCTGCGGACTGAAAGGTCCCAGGTTTGACTCCCGTCAAGGGCATGTACCTTGGTTGCGGGCACATCCGCAGTAGGGGGTGTGCAAGAGGCAGCTGGTCGATATTTCTCTCTCATCCATGTTTTTCTCTGTCCTTCTACCTTCCTCTCTGTGAAAAATCAATAAAATATATATTTAAAAAAAGAGAGAAAGAAATCTATCCATGTTGTTGCATGCATCAATTGTTCATTCATTTTTATTGCTCAGTAGTATTCCACTGTATGGATATATCACAATATTTCTATTATCCTGTTAATCAATATTGTGTTGTTTTCAGTTTTGAGATATTACAAATAAACCTATTCATATACAAGTCTTTATATAAACATATGCTTTCTTTTATTTTGGGTAAATAACTAGGTATGGAATGGCTGGGTCACATAATTAGATGCATGTTTAAGAAACTACCAAACTGTTTTCCAAAGTGTTTATGCATTACATTCTCCCCAGCAGTGTGAGGTCCAGTTCCTCCCTATCTTTGCCAACTGTTGTAATTGTCTTTTTAATTGCAGCACTTTTAGTGGCTATGAAATAGTATCTCATTATGCTTTTAATTTGCATTTCACTAATGTCCAATTAACTTCAGCACTTTTCACACGCTCGCTTATGTCATATGTATTCCGTGGTGAAGTGACTGTCCAAATCATTTGTTCACTTTTAACTGAATTGTTTTCTTACTGTTGAGTTGTAACGAGTTCTTTATTCTAAATATAAATCCTTTGTCAGATAATTAGTACTTTCAAAATAGAAATGCAGCCAAAACCAGTTTGGCCCAGTGGATAGAGCGTCGGCCTGCAGACTGAAAGGTCCCAGGTTCGATTCTGGTCAAGGGCATGTACATTGGTTGCGGGCACATCCCCAGTAGGGAGTGTGCAGGAGGCAGCTGATCGATGTTTCTCTCTCATCGATGTTTCTAACTCTCTGTTCCTCTACCTTCCTCTCTGTGAAAAATCAATAAAATATATTTTTAAAAAACAGAAATGCAACAGTTTTAAATAATTATGCTTTATTATTATACCACATAGTCTATCGGTACTTTAAATAATCCTTATAATAAGGGCAAGCAATATCTCTGTAATCCTCAGGTATCAAGTTTTCTCAAGCCTTATATTTAAGACTTTAGTCTCTCCAGTAATGCAAGAACCACCATGGAATTTTTCCCAAGCAAGAGTCAATCTGGGGAAGTTCTTTGGCTAAACACCCTCCCTAAAAGTAATAGGTACAGAAAAACAGTATGCAAAATAAAATCTGCTCATTTTAAACTATGGACAGAAAACATATTTAAGCTCCTCTAGTATCTCTTTTTTTAATATATTTTTTATTGATTTCAGAGAGGGAAAAAGAGAGAGAAACATCAATGATGAGAGAGATTAACCAATTGGCTGCCTCCTGCATGCCCCACACTGGGGATCGAGCACTCAACCCAGGCATGTGTCCTGACTGGAAATCAAACCGTGACCTCCTGGTTCTTAGGTTGATGCCCAACCACTGAATCAAACCAGCCAGGCAGCTCTTCTAATATCTTTTTTATTTCTTCCTCTAATATCTTTTTATATGTAAAGAATAATTTCATACATGAAAAAAAATATTTCCGTGATACATATTTATCCCTTGGAACGTGTTAGTGTGAATACACAAATCTGAAACTAACTTGTATAGCAGCACTAGAATTAGGATAACAGAAGATTATACTGGCAATCTCTGACATGGTTTCAGGATATAGACAATCCTAAGATTACAAGTATTTCATGGAATTTATTATGACACAATTGACAATATTCCTAAATCAGAGTGGTTCTCATCAAACACCTTATGATAAGCTTATTTGACACAGTTTTTTATTTATTTTTTTAATATATTTTATTGATTTCTTACAGAGAAGAAGAGAGAGGGATAGAGAGTTAGAAACATCAATGAGAGAGAATCATCAATCAGCTGCCTCTTGCACACCCCCCACTGGGGATGTGCCCGCAACCAAGGTGAATGCCCCTGACCAGAATCGAACCCGGGACCTTTCAGTCCGCAGGCCGATGCTCTATCCACTGAGCCAAACCAGTCTCAGCTGACACAGTTTTTTAAAAGGCCTAGTATTAAAAAAAATAAGCTTCCTCTGGAGTTAAAAACAAGGAATAATTTTGGCTCATATTGATAAAACATAGGCTTGTTCTCAAACATGAAGTAAAATTATTACTCTAATGTATGATCATTATATGAAATAATCACTTGGTTAGTAAAGAATTATGTATATCCTAAAATTTTCAGTTCAACTAGTTTTCTTTTAGAATGAGGAAAAATTTAATAATTGGCTTCAAATTCTTTTTATTTTTTAATTTTTTAAATTTTTTTAGAGAGGAAGGGGAAGAGAAAGAAAGAGAGAAAGGGAGAGAAAAACATACATTGATGTGAGAGAGAAATATCAATCAGCTGCCTCCTGCAGGCATCCAAACTAGGATCACACCTACAGCTTGGGTATGTGCCTTGACTGGGAACCAAACCTGCAACCTTTTGGTGTATGGGACAATGCTCCAATACCAGCCAGGGCTCAAATTCATTTTTAATATAAAATATGTGAGTGTTATTTTATGTTAAAGAAAATAAAGATAGTATGACCCAAATTTTATTTTTCAAAGCTAATATAAAATATTTTTCAAAGCATACAAAAATTGTGAAACAACTGAGGAATTTTCAATAAAGATGTATTTCCTGACCAGAGAAAACAATGATACGTTTAATGACTTCGGTTTCCAGGTCACCTTATTGAACGATACATCATGAAATCAATAGTTGTACATCTAGGAAATTTACCAATGGAGCTCTCTTCCACTGGTGTATATATTTTAATCTGTCTCATGTGGGTGTCTCTTCCATTTTGGTGATTGGCTAGAACAGCAATCTGTATCATGAATGTGCGAGTTGGCTTCTTATGGTTATCAGTTAAGGGAACATGAATCCAGCCACTTGGTTCCACCAATTCAAGTTGCTGCCAGGAAAAGAAAAGTCAGATTAGGTTTGCACCCAATGAACACAACTTACTATAATGAATACATTCTAAAGTTGACTTATCTGTGGATGGTGTCAGGTGGGTATTAGACTTATCAAGGTGATGATGTAAGTTATACAAATGCCACTATGTTGTATACCCAAAACTAATATAATATTGTATGTCAACTATAATTGAAAAATTATAAATTTAAAAACAGAATAAAAAATAAAGTTGAGTTAAAATTAACCTCTTGCTCATCGAGAGAATGACAGTATGATAATAACCATTACCAGCTACTGTACACATTTACCATGGTCTATTTCTACAGTTGCTAAACACATTGCATGTACCATCTTAGTGTTAGAATTAGACATGTATCAATGTATACATCCAATGGAATATAAAAGCAGGAAAATAATCTAACATGCTTCTGACATTTTATTTCAAGAAATATGCCTAATACATCCAAAATCATACAACAATCAGAATCTATATAAATTATAAGAATACTAAGAGAAAATCAGTTATTAAATAAGCATCAAACAAAGCTTTCTTTCTTGGGGATAGTGATTGATCTAGTCTTGATGATGATCTAAACCTAAAATCTAGGTTTTTAATGGTTTTTAATAAGAAATTACAGATTAACTTTTTTAATTTAAATTTTCTTTTAAATAAGAGTCCAAACTGTCCTTACTTCACAAGGAAAGGAAAACCGTAAGTCAAGAGGTAAACCAACATTTCTAAGTTTTCCTAAAGTAGTTTTTAAAACATTGATTTTTTAATTGCTTAATTAAAGGGTACAAATGAACTACATATGCATCACAAAAAAAATATATGTTTATCTTATCAAGATGAGTGTCAAAAACTCTAACTCAGGATTCCTTGAGTTATTCTAGAAAAACAATTAAATAAATGCCATGATATCTTCCTTTTTCTTCTTCTTTTATCTTCTTTCATTCTTTTTCTTTATCTTCTCTTTCCTTCTTTATTCTTTCTTTGCATTTTTTTTTTAAAGAAAGAGGGTGGGTAGAGATGGGGCAAGAGAACTCTAATGGTGATTAACACTAAATGATTTCCCCCTTTTACTAGTAACTACAAAATATAAGAATAATTAAATTTCTACCCCCATGGCATTTTGGTCAGTGACATTTTATAAACTTCCACTAGAACTAACTCAAAATGAGTACACCAGATGGTTTCTATCACTAACCTTTTATTCATTCAGGCCACAAATACTTATTGAGCACTTAAAATGTCCAAGATATTGTCCTAAGTACAGTTAAGCATACAAAGCATGAACCCAAAGCGTATTTCAAACCTTTAAAAAAAAAAAAAAAAAAGGCTTAGAAGCAGACAAACATCCTCTATGGCTTCATTCAGTTTCTTCGTGCATAAAGTAAAGGGCTTGGACAAGTTATCATCCAATATCCCTTCCAGTTCTGATATTCAATGAGTCTGATTAAAAGAAGAAAGATGGAAAGATGTAGTAGGCAGATGCCCACATCATTCCCCCAAACCTGTGAATATGTTAATATAGCAAAAGAGACTCCGCAGGTGCAATTAAGGTAAAGATCTTGTGATGGAAAGATTATCCTGGACTACCTGGATAGGCCCAAAGTAATCAAAAGTGTCTTTAAAAGAGGAAGGCAAGAGAGACAGAGATGTGATGAAGAAGTAACGGCAGAAATGATACAACTACAAGCTAAGGAATGTGGGCAGCCTCCAAAAGCTGGAAAAGGCAATAAACAATTCTCTAAAAAATCTCCAGAAAAGAATGTACCTTGCTGACACCATGATTTTAATCCACTAGACCCACTTTGGACTTCTCACTTCCAGATTGTATGATAATAAATTTGTGTTGTTATAAGCCACTAAGTGTGTGGTAACTAACTGGTTATAGCAGAAATAGAAAACTACTATAATAGATATACATGGGAATTTAGAGGAGGGAGAAAGCACTTCTGGTTGAAATAATCTATTCTCTAAGTAAATGTACAATAATAAATCTCAATAATGAGCAGAAAGTGAAACCAAGATTCTAAATTCAGGTCCTTAGTAATGAAATGTTTTTGACAAATTTAACCATTATTTCTGAGACACAATGTTATTTTTAGAGTATTTTAAATACTTTAGTGTACAAAAAGCTATATTAAGATTTTATAACATATATAACTTTTGGCATGATATATTCAGAATTATGAATGTAGTAAATTATTCAATAAATGCAATTAATAAACTATTTCTTCCAAACATATAATAAAGTTTATTGATCTCAATCATTAAAAGTACTATACATTACAAAGTATATATAGTTGTTAATGCCTCTCAGATGGTTTCACCATCAACTATATTGCCTGGAAGTCATAAACACCAATTCATGTGTCTACTTCACTTCTATTGTGCCCAGTTTGAATTCTCAGAGTCATCTCTATAAAGTTCTCATTTTTTATTAAAGTTTACTATTCTGATACTGCCATATTTATTTATTTATTCATTCATTTAAAAAATATATTTTAATGATATTTTACAGAGAGGAAGAGAGAGGGATAGAGAGCTAGAAACATTGATGAGAGAGAACCATGGATCAGCTGCCTCCTGTACACCTCCCCCAGGTATGTGCCCGCAACCAAGGTACATGCCCTTGACCGGAATCGATCCCAGGACCTTTCAGTCCCCAGACCGACGCTCTATCCCCTGAGCCAAACTGGTTTCGGCTGATACTGCCATATTTAAACTTATTTCATAGATTTTAAAAAACAAACAAAAAAAACCTCAAAGCAACAAGCAGACTGTCAAATTACAGCGGGGAGGGTAGGGAGATATGGGGGAGATAAGAGATCAACCGTATACATGCATATAAGTATAACCAATGGACACAAAACTCTGGGGAGGAAGGGCATGTTTGGGAGGGGGGGACAATGGTAAGATATGTACACAGATAAAAACTTAATAAAATAAAATAAAAACCCACATGCCTATAAATTTTTGAAAATGATTAAAAGATTAAGATATTTTATGCAAATTTTAAAAAATATTTTCAACAGAAAATTATTTTAGATATATATATATATTTTAAACATATTTTATTGATTTTTTACAGAGAGGAAGGGAGAGAGATAGAGTTAGAAACATCGATGAGAGAAAATCATCAATCAGCTGTCTCTTGCACACCCCCTACTGGGGATGTGCCTGCAACCAAGGTACATGCCCTTGATCAAAATCGAACCTGGGACCCCTCAGTCCTGAAGGCTGACGCTCTATCCACTGAGCAAAACCGGTTTTGGCTCAACAGAAAATTAATAAAAGGCAAAATTTTGCCACAATAACTTTCTTCCCCTCCCCCCCCTTCCATTTCTGGTTGAACGTCAATAAATAAAAATCTCATCACCACTAAGATATACTTCTTTATTCTTCTTGTTCTTTCTTCCATCTCCCCCTTTTGGCTCCTTTCTCCATATAGTCACTCATTTGAAAAGTTGTTATTTTTTAATTTTTCACCTGCCAGTTGTCTGTATCCCATTCCAATCTGAATTTTTCCCCACCACTAAAACCAATTTTGTCAAAGTCACCTGTGACCCCTCACTTTGCCATATCAATTCTTTAATACAGCTTTATATTATATTCTGGATTTCCCTCATCTAATAAATAATGTGCCTGACAAATATCTATTTGTATTTAAAATACTTAAAGCTTTTAAAGCTTTATGTAATATTGTAGTTTAAACATAGTTTTGTATACAAAAAGATATAACATGGTTTACTAAAGAGAATTTTGTAAATGACAGAAAATAACTGGTAGTTCAGTAAAGACATACATTTAAAGATTGATGAAGTTAAGACATATTAATGGTAAGGCAATACGATACTTGAAATTGTCCTATATAATTGTATCCAGACCCATGACTTCAGGTACCTCAAGTGGATATATGCTGGTGATTTAAAATTTTATATCTCCTTTTTAAGAGGCAACTTCTTTTTTTTAATCCTCACCTGAGGATATTTTTCCCATTTATTTTTAGAGAGAGTGGAGGGGAGGGAGGGAGGAGGAGAGAAGCATCAGTGTGAGAGAGACACATTGATTGCTTGCCTCCCCAATCTTCCCCAACTTGGGCAAGGGATTGAACCTACAACTCAGGTTCTGTGACCTTGACTGGGAATCTAACCCGTGACCATTAAGTTTGCAGGCAAATGCTCTAACCACTTAGTAAAAGTGGCCAGGGAAAGAGGCAATTTCTGAAGGTACCAGCAAGGGAACAGCACAGCCCTAGAGTTAATGCTCATTCCTGCTTGCCTCTCCAGTCTTATCTTGAGTGGTCTTTCATCTAATTTCAGTTATACAATCTGCAATAATGCAAAAATAAATTTATACTATGAAGGAAACTGATTCTGAACATATTCCAAAGATTAGAGATGACAAAGAGATATTAACTGTATTTCTTTTTTTTTTTAAATGGGTCATCTGTTGTGTGTGTCTGAAAAAAAATTTTTTTTTAATTAACTGAAATTAAATTGCTTGAAAAAAATAAGAAAACAAGAAATAGAAAATAAGAAATTTGGTAACTTGATAAAGGAGGTACCACAGCTGATAAATGTGAAGTCAGAAGAGAACAGAAAAATATGAAAGAACATAATAGCACCTCCCAGAACTGAAAGACAAATGTCTCCTCATTGATGGGATCCACTGAACGCCCATCACATGAAGGAAACATCACACACACAAACACATAAACACACACACAAGCAATTATGGTACAGCATCGTGAAATTTCTAAGCATCAAGGATAAAGAGATTATAAATGCTTCTACAAAGAACAACAGGTCACATGCAAAGCATCAAAAATCAAGTGTTCCTTAACATTTACACTGAAAACTATGAGGCAATGGAGAATGTGCTTAAATTGATGAAAAATTTCTTCCAAACTAGAATTCCATACCCAGCCAAATCATCCCTCGAGGGTGAGATTAAAATTAAGTTTTCAGTCATGCAAGGCTTCAACAATTTTACCTCCCATGTGGAGTATGCATTCCACCAAAATAGGAAGTAAATCAAAAAAGATTAAGACCTGGGATCTAGAAAAAAAGAGATCAACCAAAGAGAAGGTGAAAGAAACTCCTAGGATGATGTTGAAGGGGTATCTTAAGAAGACAGCTGTTAGTTAGTCCAGGTCTTCTGAGAAAGAGTCACCAAGACATGAATAGATGTACAGATATTTATAAGGGCAAATGTTTTTTACAGAAAAGGGGAGGGAGCCAGGGAAGGCTGGAAGAGCTGTCAGATGGTGATGCAGGGCTGAGCCCAGGGGAAGGAGACAGGGGAGGAAAGAAGGCTGAGTGGATCATGTTAGACTGCACTGCAGTTCCTGGGAAAGTTGGGCAAGGCTCTCAGGGACTGCTGGAGCCCAGGCTGCCTGTCAGGATTCCAGAGTGCCAGGAATAAGCCTGGTTTATTACCCCTGCAGTACTCCCTCAATGGCTGGTGGAAGGCCTGGTCTTGGCACTGTGGTGATGGATTTCAGAGCGTACCTGGGGCCATCAGTAAGTAACTCCTATGGATCACACTTCTAAGGGGAACATTCTCATAGCCATCTATGGTAGCTTTGTAATGTGTTACGTTGGCCTAACCTAAACTACATTTCTCAGGGTTCCCTTTCTCACATGTTTCTGGTGAGATGGGACACGAAATATTTTCATACATGATTAGGAGGGCACAAATGAAGTAGCAGCCATTTTGTTTTTCACACTCAAGTTGAGGTTAGGAGCTCTTGTCAATCACACATCTTGTCACCATCTGCTGGCTCACTTCACTGTCATGGGACAAGAGCGGGGCCCACAGACTTCAACCTCCAGCATCATGACATGAAAACAGCTTTACAGATTTATTTAAGCAATTTCTACCTATGTAAGGTAAAATCCCTGTAACAAATCCCTTATTACATACTGCCATCCGCCCTCCCCCTACACACATATATACAGACACATATATATGCTGTACACACACACACACACACACACACACACACACACACACACACACACACACACACCGTAGTGCTCTGCTTCTCAGACTGAACTTACACTGACACAGTAGCAGAGCTGGAGGTCCAGAAAGAATGTTTCCCAGAAAAATGAGTTTCCAAGCCCTGGCTGGTATGGCTCAATTGGTTGAGCACTGTCCCATGCACCAAAAGGTTGCTGGTTCAATTCCCAGTCAGGATACAGGTTCAGTCCCAGGTCAGAATGCATACTGCAAGCAACCAATCAATGTTTCTCACATTCTCTCTCTCCCTTTCTCTTCCCCTCCTTCCCTCCTTCCTACTCTCCTTCTTTCTCTCCTTCTCTTCCTCCCTCTAAAAAAAATCATTAAAACCTATCCTATCTAATAAAGAAGGAATATGCTAATTGATCCTCAAGTCATCGCGAAGATGGCAGCGCCTGCCCCCAAATGCCCTGCCCCCCACTGGCCTACTTGCCCAATGGGGGGGTCGGGGCATTTGGGGGTGAGAAGGCCAGCAGGCAGAGTGGTTAGGGGCAATCAGGCAGGCAGGCAGATGAGCAGTTAAGAGCCAGCAGTACCAGATTGTGAGAGAGATGTCCGTCCGACTGCCGGTTTAGACCGAATCCCTGTAAACTGGCAGCAGGACATTCTTTAAGGGGGTCCCAGATTGGAGATGGTGCAGGCTGGGCTGAGGGACACCCCCTCCACTGTGCATGAATTTTTATACTAGTAAGATGAAGAGAAGGAAAAGTATATTAGGGAATAAATGAGATCATAGAGCTAAGTCCTAATGTTTCATAGTAAGGTATCATTAGATCATGTCTTTAAATATAGATATGTACATACACCTTATTTAGAATTCTACACTTCTATTAAAAATATCTATGTACATATGTTATTTAGAAATTAAAGCAAAGAAGGCTAATATAACTAAGAGGATTGCTCCCAAAAATCAGGACGGGGATATTAGACAGAGAAAGAAGTGCTATTGTTACAAATGCTATTGCAGTGCTCTAGAACTTTTAACCTATGTACATGTTTTATTGTACAAAAGTATATTTAAACCTTAAAAATTAAACTTAAAAAGGTGATAAAAATATTTTTTAAAACTAAGGAAATTACCACAAAAAGTTAGCACGGTGGTTACTTATATGGGATATGAAAGGATTGTGACAGGGAAGGGAAGAGGGTATATTCCCAGCTTCTGGGATGCTCATAAAGTTCTATTTCTTACATTAAAAAGTTATATACACATATAAACTATATATGAGTGTTTTATGAACTTTGGGGAGGAGGGAGTGCTAAGTACACACACACACACACACACACACACACACACCAAAAAAATAAAATAAAAATTGCAGAATCTCCAGCACACAGTTGCAGAACTTCTCATGTTATAAATGAGGTATAGCTTTTCCCAAGACACTGATATTCTAGGTAAATTATGATTTGCTATTAAATTGGCTCTTAAATAAATAAATGTACATTTCCCTTACATTTGATATTAATTTATGTTTTATCCCAGAATAAAAATGAAACAGAATTTTTGCACGTATAGTTGATAAGAGAAAACTTTATGCAGACATATACAAATTTAGCCCGGCCAGTGTGGCTCAGTGGTTGAGCATCGACCCATGAACCAAGAGGTTACTGGTTCAATTCCCAGTCAGGGCACATGCCTGGGTTGTGGATTCAATCCCTGGTAGGGGACATGTGTGAGGAAGCCAATCGATGATGTTTCTTTCTCACCAATGTTCCTGCCTTCCTATCTCTATCCCTTCCTCTCTCTAAAAATCAATGAAAATATATATATATATATATATATATATATATATATATATATATAAACAAATTTAGACTTTTCACATGTATGAGTAATTCTTAAGGTATAGCAAATTAAAAAGTATAATCATTCCATAACCATAAATCTTAATAGTAAATAAATTCTCAAAATATGGAGAGGTTAAAGATAGCCTTTATGTTCACAAGTCAGTAATATATCTAAAGCCACTAGAGTATAAACCACTGAAAAATAGATGGGAGAATGAGGAATTTAAGATCCCCCAAAATCACTATAAAATACTTTTTATATAAATGATTTGACCATTAAGTAAATAATTGCTTATTTTAAAAGTCCAGTAGAGGTAGAAGGATACATGGAAACCCAAATTACTTTATTTTTAAAAAGTTCAGTAGAAAAATAAAGCCTTTAAAAAAATGTTTTCACAATCAAGCTGCCTTCAAAAGAACTGCTAAAAAACTAAGGCAAGACTTATGAGGAGCAAGTGGTAAAATCAACAGATACATCTGATTAAGAGACATATAAAGATTCTTACTGCAAGGACATCACAGTTCCATGGAGATAATGAATACAAAGCAGAATTCTAACTGCAATATAATCCTAAATGCATTTTCAGTAGATATGGAGCTCTGAAGGGGACTGGAAAGAAAGGTAATGGGAAGTATTTAGGAGCAGACGAGAGACATCCATTAATTAAGGCGGAATCCACCAAGTTTTCTGGCTTTATGACTTTTCCTTTTCTATGAAATAACCATAGTTGAGTTTTACTCCACATGTACTGATTTTACTCCAGCCTTGCAATAGCTCTATGAAATATAATATTTTCACCTTCATTTTTTAAAATATATTTTTTATTTTTTATTTTTATTTTTTTAAATATTTTTTATTGATATTTTACAGAGAGGAAGGGAGAGAGAGCTAGAAACGTCGATGAGAGAGAAACATCAACCAGTCACCTCCTGCACACTCCCCACCGGGGATGTGCCTGCAACCAATGTACATGCCCTTGACCGGAATTGAACCCGGGACCTTTCAGTCCACAGACCGACGCTCTACCACTGAGCCAAACCGGTTTCGGCTTCACCTTCATTTTATACACAAGAAACCTGAGGCACAGAGAAGCTAACTTTCTAAGCTTCACAGTTAGGTTGCAGAACCAAAACTCACATAAGATGACTCCAAAGCCCATGCTCTTGGATCTTTATCAACTCAAAGATATAAATGTATAACCAATAGCTATATGTAGCTAAAACTCCCCAATTGAATGAGATTACAAAGAAAATCATACTAATGGATACTTTTATATTACCAGTTTTCAAGGCCTTGTGCCTTTCAACTACTATTTACTAAACTGTTACCATATGCCAGGCATTTGATATATAGTTGGGGGGTTTTGTTTTTTAAAATATGTTTTGTTTTTTTTTAAATATATTTTATTGATATTTTACAGAGAGAAAGGGAGAGAGGTAGAGAGCTAGAAACGTCGAGGAGAGAGAAACATCGACCAGCTGCCTCTTGGCACACCCCGCTACCGGGGATGTGCCCGCAACCAATGTACATGCCCTTGACCGGAATCGAACCCGGGACCTTTTAGTCCGAAGGCCGACGCTCTATCCACTGAGCCAAACCGGTTTCGGCTTAAAATATGTTTTTATTGATTTTAAAGAGAGAGGAAGGGAGAAGGAAAGAGAGAGAGAAACATCAATGAGAGATAGAAACATCGATTAGCTTCTTCCTGCATACCTTCTACTGGGGATCAAGCCTGCAACCTGGGCATGTGCCCTGACCAGAAATCGAACCTGCACCCTCTAAGTACATGGGGTGATGCTCAACCAACGGAGCCACACTGTCAGGGCAACATACATTTGTTTTCATCATCCCAACACCATATCCCTAATTCGTAGATGAGCAACCTTAAATTCAGAGAGGTTATATCATATGTTGAGGGTTACCTAGCCAGTGTAGGATTAAGTCAGGATTTGAAAATAATTCCAACCAAAACTCTGAACATCAAAGTAATAAAGGAGTCTTCAAGTATGTCTGCCTGAAATAAAAATAAAACAAGAATATATTCTGATATCAGAAAAAGTGAATAAATATCAGAAATTTAAAAAGCTATCATCTTGTATATGCTTTAAAGACAGGTGGTACTCTGAAGGGGATTGGGAAGAAAATAGGTGCAAATCTCATGATCCTCACTGTTTCCCATTAGTTATGGGGCCTAGATATAAAGCATGACAATAGGAACACACAAGTACTTGTTACAAGTCCAGACAGAGGTGAAAACCCAATACACACCTCTAGTTATATTAAAAATTAAAAGCGAATATCTCTGGTATTCTCAAAAAGAAGTTTTCAATACAGCTGAACTACCACCCCCCAGCAAACACACACATTCTGCTTGCAAGATCTGTGATTGCCATCGGTCCCATAACTCATATTTATAATAAATTTTGTTTGTAAAAGTACAAAAAGCCACCTCATAATTTACTTTCAGTGTTTCTACAAATCTAAAACATCTGTCTAGAATAGTTAAGGTGGAATTATACAAAATGAATATTTTGGGAGTAAGAAGTAGTGAAATGTATTTAATATGGATTTTTAAAGTACTAAACTAACTCCACTACTTATTACATAGATGTTACGAAGTTTGACTTCACCTTGATGTAAATTACTATCATTTTGAGAAAAATGTTAACCTGTTTCCTCAAACTGCAATCAATGGCAACCGAGTAGAAAAGTAAAGACATTCCGGTTCTATTCACAAGCACCAGTGGGCAGCCCAGTGGGGAAAGGGCAGTGTGCCAAGTTGCCCTGTGAGCAATTAGGCTTCCTGACAATCAGAAGACACAGGCGTCGTAGGCCCTTATAAAACTAGCGGGCTAAGGAACTGATGCCTTTCTTCCCTTTCTGGAGACACAGGCCAGATAAAACTTGTTCAGATGAAAATCTTTTCCATCTATAGGACTAAAAGAAAGGTTAAGACTAATAAAAAGCAAACCGAGGAGAATCATGTGAGAGATTAGCAAGTATCACTGCCTACTGGACCTACTGACTAAATGCAGTAACTGGTCCCACATAGACAGTAATCCCATTCTAATAATCAGAAGAAGCAGTGATTAAAAGATTGATATAATGATTATGAAATGTAAAAGTGCTTTTAACTGATTAAGAAACTCAGAGTAAAATTCAGAAGCAAACAGACCTGAAATTACCTCTCAATGAAAAATAGTTTAAATGGGTAAAAACCTAGTTCAGCAAAAATGTGTATAACTTCTATGTGGAAAGTTTCTAAGAAAAAAAACAACAAATGATGTTGAATGATTCAAATAAACCTTAAAGGAGACTGGGCAACAACTTCCATTTCTCAAATTTAAACCTGAAGTTCTCTATTATCTGGTAAATGCTTTCTCTTCTTGATGTTTTACAAGTTTGAGTGAAAGGTTCAGACTGCCAACACACTGGACTACATTTTGCAAGTTTGCTGTGTGTCTAATATGATATTCAGCAACATAAGAAGAATAAAAATAAAGTAAATAAGGTTAAAAATTTATGTAAGGATCTATAATGTACTCTCTAATGCATTCCTTGATTAACTAGGTAGGGTCAACTGAAAAAATTTACTAACGCAATATTAAGAAGCCATATTCAGATACATATTTAAGTATCTGAATTTCAAGTGAAAAACAGGACAATTTTATGACATTTTTATATTCACCTAGCCAAGATACACTTCATTTCATAAATAAAATATGTAAATTAATCCTCCTCCCTACATATATATTCCAAATATCTCATTATTATCTCAATAATTTGTAATTTCATTTAAAGTTTTTAATTATTTTAAAACATATAAGCCTTTCTCTAAACATATAAGCCTTTTCTCTACTTCTTAATGTGCCAGTGACAATCATGTAATATACATCTATGACAACTGAGACTATAAACAGAAATCCTTACAAATTTAAAATATAAGGACCAACAAATGTTTCACTACACTCAGAAAACACAGAGTCTTTATTCCAAAAGGAACTTTCAGTAAAAAAATGATGTGTGAACAGCAGACACTGATGTTCACACAAGCACACTGCAGACAACCCAGCAGGCGGTTTTCTGTTTTTTTTGGATTATGCTCTGGAGGTGCTGGCACAATGGAATTTCAATACCATAACTGCTTATTTCTCTGTGTATCTTTAAAATAACAGGTAAAGAAAAAAAATCAACTACAAAAATAACAAAACAAAATGTTTTTAATTCTTTTCAAAGGATGTAATTTATAACCATTACACAAATAGAGAAGAAGCACAAAAGGGGGGGGAAGAGAAATAAAGTAATGTTCCAAAGGTTCAGTTTACAAGGACCTCACACTAAGGTTTTTTTTTTCTCTGCAACCCTTACTAGAAACAGTATTATTTGCTAAAAATGCACTAGCTGCCAAGAGCCATGGTCCATCTAAAGCAAAATGCTTAAGATGGAAACAGAGTGTTAGTACAGAAAAAAGGGCACGATTCAGTGTACAGATTTCTGTGAAACCTATTTTAAAAAGAATAAAGTCTTGATTTGGATATCTTTTAGACTGAAAAATAATTGCAAAAATCTATAATATATGTAGCACTGTATTGAAACAATAAGTTGCAATCCAATTTCAAACTTTTTAATTAAACTTTTTTTTTTTTTTTTTTGGTAAATCATTGGGAATTCAACACTAGTCTTGGTTCACATGATAGAACAATGGGAAAATTTTCCGAGTGGTTGAACACTAACCCTGACAAGTGTGGAGAGCCAACTACAATACATTATATGGTAGCATAACCTGCCACCCACGTTGCTGAGAGAACAGCTTTCAAACACATGCACTGAGCTGTAAAACCACAAAATCCCTTATTACACATTGTCTTTCTTACTCTAGGTGAAATATACCACCAATTCTTTCTGTTATAAATCTTTTTTTATTGCTATTTTTGAAGCCCACTTAACAGTTTGTCTTTTTCTTACAACGTAAAAGATGCTTTAAAAAAATGCAACAGGAATGTTATCATCCTTCTACTGTATTACAATGAAGGCTGATATCTGCTGCACAATTTCTCTAGCTCACTTTTGGTGACTCATATCCCCCAAATGAATTTTAAGCTAAAGTTATTTTTTTTCCCCTTTAAAAGACCAAGCCCTAATAGTGGTTCACTAAATTTGTTAAAGCATTTGAAAACATTTGCTTTCGTTAAGAAAGATTAATATACTGCTCTGGGGGTTCTTTAATAAAATATATGGTTTGTATCATTTAGGGAATGATTGTTCTCTCTGTCTCTTCCAATATTTCTCCCTTCCCCCACTCTGGCACAATCCAAACCTCAACCAACCAACCAACAAACAGCCATTTTTAGGTTCAAGGATATAATGGTGCTTCAGACAATATTTGTCATATATTGGCAAATGAAGCAAGCATGCAGGACAACAAACAAGCTTTATCCTCATTAGAGCACTATGCTCTGTCAAAGTTGTTACCTTTCAAAAAACAGCTCACTGCAATAATGACTATGGAACCTATACAAAAGGGTTTGAGATACAGAACAAGAAGGGTGAAAATATAATGAACTTAAAGACACCACTTTTACAGAGATTCAAAGACAATACTTTATAGAGATTCAAGATGTTTAAAATAATTTCTAAAGTTATGTATTTTCCTCTAACATTTTGCCTAATTAATTTCCCTCCAAAATTTTTCCTCCTATATTTTACATTTCCCTCCTCCCAACTTCCGCCCACCAAGACCCACCTCCACCTGAAGTCTGCTAACTCAGTCATAGCATTCCAGGATAGTTTTAGGACATAACAGTTTCTTCTGGGGTTTTCACTTGCAAAGTTGTTGGCAAAGAGAATTTTATTTGTGTTTCTATTATACCAACAAGGTCAATTATTGTTGAACTACTGGTCTTTCTCCCTGATGGCTTGGTGAATTATTCAAGTGGGACCTTTCATAACCTATAACTGAACTCAACCAATTAACCTCAGAACCCAACAATGCTGGTATCTAATGGGATTTTAAGTTAATCTTAACAGACCAAAGTAATGTCATTTCCTCCAAATTGGTGGTATATTATTTGACAGAAACTTTGTATTTTTCTCAAATTGAATTTATACATTATGGCTTATGGAAGTTTACCATAAAAAAATGTTTAAGCTTTCTAAAACCAATAATCAGCTATTATGCTTTATATTTGCCTATATGGTTTATACAACTAAATAAAGAATATGAGAAGTAATGACTATGTATTGTACCAGCTGGGTACTGGAAATATCTGGGGAACACTTTGTAAAGTATATGGTTATCTAACCACTATGTTGTACACATGAAACTAATACAAAATAATATTGAATATAAACTGTAATTGAAAATATATTTTGGGAAAAAAAATTTAAATAGTTTTTTAGTGGGGAGCTGGGATGGCTAAGAGAATCCTGTAATATGCTATATCCAGTGCTCCTATCAAGATGTCTCGCCCTAAACGGTTTGGCTCAGTGGATAGAGCGTTGGCCTGCGGACTCGAAGGTCCCAGATTCAATTCTGGTCAAAGGCATGTACCTTGGTTTCAGGCACATACCCAGTGGGGAGTGTGCAGGAGGCAGCTGATGGATGTCTCTCTCTCATCGATGTTTGTGGCTCTCTATCCCTCTCCCTTCCTCTCTGTAAAAAAATTAATAAAATATTTTAAAAAATATTTTAAATATACATGCAGAAAGTGCTGTTACTCTCCCAAAAACTAATGTGGGAATAAATTTGTATTTTACTTTAAATATTCAAAATATATTCATATTGTCAAATATTATTTATTTTTTAAAAACACAAAAGATAATTTGCTATTCTATGTTCATAGCAGCACAATTTACAATAGCTAGGATTTGGAAACAGCCTAGGTGTCCATCAGCAGATGATTGGATCAAAAAACTATGGTACATCTACACAATGGAATACTATACTGCCATAAAAAAGAAGGAATTCTCATCATTTGCAGCAACCTGGATGGAATTGGAGAATATCATGCTGAGTGAAATAAGCTAGTCAATGAAAGAGAAACACCACATGACTTCACTCATTTATGAATAATAAAGAACATTATAAACTGATGAACCATAAGTTAAATATAGCGACAGTAAAGCAACAAACAGACTGTCTAATTACAGCAGGGAGGGGAGGGAAATATGAGGGAAATAAGAGATCAACCAAAGGACTTGTACACATGCATATAAGTACAACCAATGGACACAAAACTCTGGGGAGGGAGGGAATGTTTGGGTTTTTTTTGGGGGGGTGGGGCAATGGTAATATGTGTACACAGATAATAATTTAATTAAAAAATTTTTTTAAAAAGATAATTTGCTATTATTGAGTATTGACAATGCAACAGGCAATATGAGTAAGTGCAAACTTTATCCTACTTGTCTCAGGAATCCAATTAATGAGCATTGTTATCCCTGTTCTATGTATGAGGAACTTTAAGTTTCAAAGGGACTAGATATGTTCCAAATTTCACATAGCTAAGTGGCAAAACTGAGGTTTAAAACCAGATCTATTTTGCTAAATTGTAGTCTTTCAACATCACTTGGCCTAAAAAATATGAGATAATTCCCAATCAGCTCCAAGTGTCATCTTATAAACAATCAGCTGGCCCAGCTCAATCAGGCCTGATCAGGGCAGGCCAGCCTGACCCCACTTGTGCATGAATTGGCCCACCAGGTCTCTAGTAAAATAATAATATCCAATTATTTACCGAGAAACAACTAGGAGGAGATGAATAAATGAATAGGGGTGTTTTGATAGCCATATAATTTTATCAACACTAAAATTTTATTAATAGTAAGACAATATTCCAGGTTTTTTTCTTATCAATTCTAACTGAAATGGGCTCTTACATATATGATCTTCCATACACAGGCCTGTACCCATGTTACCTGCTCACACACACACAAACTCATCCAAATTATCACATACAATGCTGTTTCTTTTTTTTAATTTAAATTCTTTATTAAAATATTACATGTCTTCTTTTTCCCCCATTGACCTCTCCCCAGGTGCTCCCACTCCCATCCCCTCCAGCACATGCCCTCACCCCCTACTGTCTGTGCTCATTGGTTATGCTTATATGCATGCATACTAGAATAATGTCCATTGGTTATGCTTATATACATGCCCCCACCCCGTTCCCTGACTTCCCTCTGAGGTTTGATGGTCTGTTCGATGCTTCTATGTCTCTGGATCTATTTTTGTTCATCAGATTATGTTGTTCATTATACTCCAAAAATGAATAAGATCATGTAATATTTATCTTTCTCTAACTGTACTCTCAGTTTCTAAGCTAAGAGTATTGTCTATTATGCCAGGCCACAACGAAATGAAAAGTCACCTTAATACTACAGGTATCAAGGCACATAATTTTTTTGCAAAGAAGGAGAGGCAGAGAGAGAGAGAGAGAGAGAGAGAGAGAGAGAGATCAATGATGAGAGAGAGTCATTGACCGGTTGCCCCCTGCAAGCTTGATCCCCTATCAGGCATGTGCCCTGACTGGGAATCAAACTGTGACCTCCTGGTTCATAGGTCAATGCTCAACCAGTGAGCCACACTGGCTGGGCACAAAGAAGGATTTTAAAAATAAGTTGAATGACTTCATATAGTAATATTTTAAAACTACTTGATCTAGTGAACCAATTTAACATGTATTCTAACAAAAACTGTATTGTAATTACCTCTGTTTCTGCTTTACAAATTTCAAACAGAAGCAATTGGTTCAATTGTTAGGCCAAAGTGCCATAAAAGCAAATGCCTATTAACAAGAGCATTTCAATTGCTACTCTCAACTTCCTGCTATGATAGTCTTCAGAATGGCTAGGGTGACTCTTGGGGTTCATTCACTGCTTAGTGGAAATGTTTATAGAAATACTTATGCAATTAGGATAGAGCTTTTTTGGAAAATATTGGCTGGGCTAAATGTCATGGCAGTTAAGATGTACATAAATAACATATTTTTTAAAAGTCCATTTATACCCCCCATTCTACAAAGTTATTACTATTAATATTGTATTAGTGTAAAAGAATATATTCTGTAGAGAAAGTATTAGGGCTCAATAGTACAATTCAAAGTCATCAATATTAAGTCAACTGTGCTTATATTGTAAGTAAATCTAATCAAAACAAATACCATAAACACAAAAAAATTTCAAAATCAAAGTAAGTATCCAAGTGAGTAAACTATTACCTTAGCCAATAAAGAGAGATCTAATATTTTTACATGGTGGGTCAACATGTGATCAAAAGGATTTTATGCTATTAATGAGGTCATATAAGAAAGAGTAAAATTGCCCTTCCAAAAGTCACAAAATAATAATGCCACTGACACTGTAGTTTCAAAGTATCAAATCCATATATTTAATTCAATGCCAATGAAAATTTCATTAAAATAAAAAACAAATGACTAGAAAACCCACATAAGATGTATGTTCTGTCCAACTTTGGACAATTAATATTGAAATGCCAAATATCAACATCAATTTTTTAAAAAGCCACTTCATGCTTAGATCTAGCAGTATGGAACTGAATCCTAGACAACTATCTACTATCTACTATCTGTTACTAGAACATGCCTTAATAAAGATAAGACACATTTACCTAGCACAGTCTGACCTCTTACAGTCATGTATGAGTAAGGCTAAAGCAAGCAGCCACAAAACTAAAGGAAAAAAATAAGTGTGGAAGGACATAAACTTACATGGCCTGGGAAGCCTACTGTGTATTTGGCATATTACAGATGTTTTCATATACATTATCTCATTTAATCTTCACAGCCACCCAATACTGCAATTCTTGTTTAAGTAAATAAACAAAGGCTCAGAAATAACAGAGAAATTTGCCCTGTACAGCAAAATAAAGAATTGATAATATCAAGATTCCAACTCTGATCTGACAGACTCCAAAACCCACGATTAAAGCAGCATGTGGCAAAGATAACCTAGCAACATGTTCCTTCCTCTGGCGTAGGTCTCGTCCTTCTGTCCCACTCTGAATACAATATTTAAAACTCAGATTGCAGATTGTGAAACAGACTGTGTTTTTGCCCCATAAGCCAAGGTTAGAGAACTCAGCGTACAATGGCAAGTACAATATGACTCTAGGGGAATAGCAGCAAATTTCAAATGACTACAACTTCAGGTTAAATGGGGTTCAATGAGTCATGATAATTCCATGCCACTGATAATCCTGAATTTAGTAAACAGAAACTTTTCACATTTGAATTCCATATCTGCATTAGATAATCCTCTCTCAACACAAAGCAACTCTTCATATAAAGTAAGTGTTTTAAAAGCCAGAAACACTTCTCAGGGTCTTTCACTAATTTTCTCAGAGAAAGATTTTAAAATGGATATAGCTAACATTTAACAACTAGGTTTTACAAAATAGCTGAGCATAATTCTGACTTTTTATCCTTTTATTACCTTAAATGGGAAGCAGCTACCTTACATACTAAAGTAGAAGAGTGAAGGCAGGCAGAGATTTTTTCATTTCTCAGTTTGTTCTTATTCCCTAAAGTGCCATAGATCATTTTGGGCCATGATAAGAGGCAAGTTATGAGTCTCCTAGATTCTCCCAAGGTAAATTAAAATCCCTTTAGTCATTATCTTCTCTAAGCATAACATCCTATAAGCTTCTTTAGGCTTTCTGATACCTTAGGACACATCTTGCTAACAGACGCACAAAATAAATCGAGATGCAGCACAAATGCTCAGACAGAGTTCACAGCCAAGGGGCTGGATGCAGAGATGCTGCCTCTTTATAACACTCTCGCAAGACAAATCCTGAGCCTGGTTTTGGCTTTTCACACTTTTTCCTAAAAGTAAAAACCCTCTTTTAGTTTCTTTCGGTTAGTGAAAATAAGAATTGAGGTAGGTCTTTCGTGAAAGTAACGTGACTTAACACGTAGTTTTAAAAAGTGAGGAAGACCTGATTTATTTTCTTTTTTTAAGACTTTACATTTTAGCAGTCTTAGATTCCCAGCAAAGTTAAGAGGAAGGTACAGAGATTTCCCATACACCTTCTGTCCCACACAAGCAGTGCCTCCCCCATTATCAAAACCGGCCCCCCAGAGTGGTGCATTTGTTACAAGTGATGAACCTACATGATATCACCCAAAGCCCAGGGTTTATATTAAGGTTCACTCTTGGTGTTGTATATTTTTTGGTTTTGGACAAGTATATATTGGCATGTACCATTACAGTATCATACAGAGTGTTTCCAATAACCTAAATATCCTCTGTGCTCTGCCTATTCATCCCTGCCAACAACCCCCAGCCCCTGGCCACCCCTGATCTAAACTGTCTTCATACCAGTAGTCCTGCCATTTCCAGAATCTCACATAGTTGACATTATATAGTATATGGCCTTTTCAGATTGGCTTCTTCACTTAGTAATATGCATTATGGTTCTTCCGTATCTTTCCATAGCTTGACAGCTCATCTTTTTAGTAGAAAATAATGACCATTGTCTGGATGTACCAAATTTTTATGCCAAAAGCATTAGCATAACAAGTATCAATCAATTTTCAATAGAATACATTTAAAAAGTAAACAATTCTTAAATACATTTCAAAAATCTATAGTCACTCTATCCCCTGTTGTTCACCAGCTCATCTCCCCAACTAAACACTCAATTTTTCTTAATAATGGAAAAAAATGTTTTGGCAACTTGCAATTTAATGTGATGTTAGCCCTAATTGGTTTGGCTCAGTGGATAGCGCGTCGGCCTGTGGACTGACAGGGTCCCAGGTTCGATTCCGGTCAAGGGCACGTACCTTGGTTGTAGGCACATTCCCAGTAGGAGATGTGCAACTCTTTCTCACTCTCCCTTCCTCTCTAAAAAATCAATAAAATAAGTTTTTTAATGTGATTTTTAAGAGGGGGAAATGATGACATATGAATTACATGTTGATTCCCACTGACTTCTTCTGTGACACTGGACAGATCACTTATCCTCTCTGTCTCATTTGTAAAATAATCGGCTTGAACTTGATTAGAAGTTGCTAACTGGTGGCTCTTGGCCACATTTAGCCTGTGGACATGCCATAATAGCCAAGTATGTTTTAAAAATTGGGAAATTTAATATTCAAATCTAGATTTCTGATTTCTCTTTAAAAAGTATAATTGGCAACAATGGACCTACCAACCATGTGCAACCAAGGCTCAAAATGAATAGTAGCTGTCCCTTGAAGAAGGCATGAACTCATGGTATCACCATTAATTCTGAAGTTTCTTTAAGCTCTAACATTCTCACATTGAGTTAGCCATATAGCAACTGGTTCACTTAACCTAAGTATCAGCTTTATTTGAATAAAGGGATAGTAAATACACCCAACCACCACTTCAACTTTGGAGAGACAAAATGAAATAGTGAGTAGTGCTTGCTTAGCACAGTGGCATGCCTGAAGAAAGTGCTTAATAAACAGTAGAGGCAATAACGAACACAAGTAATGGTGAACACAATAACTCAAATACAGTTCTATGATGGTCCACTGATTCTAAATCAAAATTGACATGCTGATTCTTCTCTTCCACAACTTTGGTACCATCAAAAAATATCAACTATTTGTCTCTCATATTTGGATATTACTCTTCTTCACTTACCACATATAAAATAAGAGGCTAAGAAAAAAAATGAAGGTTCTGAGTGGACTCACTTTTAATAAGATATACTTTAAAATGATGATACAATTTTTCAACAGGTGGTTTTCAGCAAGACTTGCTGCAGCTCTTTCTGCTGCCACTACTGTTCTGATCAGGGCCATTTTAGCTGCCAAGAATAAAGATTCACTCGCCCTAACTGGTTTGGCTCGGTGGATAGAGCGTCGGCCTGTGGATTGAAGGGTCCCAGGTTGATTTCTGGTCAAGGGCATGTACTTTGGTTGCGGGCACATACCCACTAGGGAGTGTGCAGGAGGTAGCTGGTTGATGTTTCTCTCTCATCGATGTTTCTAACTCTCTATCCCTTTCCAATCCTCTCTGTAAAATAATATATATATATAGATAGATAGATAGATAGATAGATATATTTTTAAATAAAGATTCACTCAACAGTTTCTATAGGAGGAGTTTATATACCCATAGGAAACCTGGAAAAAAGAAACCTGGGTATCAGGTCAGTAAATGAAGAAAAGGGGGACAACTTCTTCAACTCTATTTTCCCCTCTCCTGGTTATGTCTTTATATCCCTCTATTCATTCCACACCATCCTACCTCTTCCCATATCTTGTATTTCATATCCTTCTAACGTTAAACTTCAGTTTGGCCCAGCTGGTATTGTTCAGTGGTTGAGCATCAACCTACAAACTAGGAGACTGCAATTTCAATTCCTGGTCAGGTCACCTGGTCAGGATATTTATTCACCTGCCTTAAGGGCAGAAATGATGACTGTCTTTGCTGTATCCCTGTTACCTAACACAGTGTCAGGCACTTAGCAGGCCCTAAATAAATATTTACCATCTGTCTTGTATGGTAATGGCAGACTACATCTCTTTACAAATCTGTAATCTCAGTTTGTGGTCTAAAAGAACCACAACCACAAAAGAGAGCCCGGAAATGGCGGCGTAGGTAAACACTCCTAAACGGCTGCCACGCACAACAAGTTAAAAAAATATACAAAACAAACGTCTATCTCCCAAAAACCAAACAAAAGCAGACTGAGAGGAAGCCCTATAACTAGATTGAAACGTAAGAGGAGAATCCAGGGCACAAGCGTTGAAAAACTGAGGTAGGGGGCAAGGACGCGATAAGGGCTGGCGGTGGATCCAGGCTGGAGAAGGGCAGTGCTTTCTTCAACCCGAAGAGAGACCAGCGCCCGATCTCTCTGAAATCCAGTTTCTGGGGAGAGGCTAGACCAGCAGTGGGCAAACTACTGCCCTCGGGCCGGATCCGGCCCGTTCGGCTGTTCTATCCGGCCCGCTGAGCCGAAAGAGCGGAGGGTTCTCTTGCTCACCCCTCCGCTCCTTCACCAGCAGCCCAAGATGAGAGTGCCAGCATGGTCAGGTTGCTTTTGTTCCGGCCCTCCGGTCCAGTTTAAGAACCCATTGTGGCCCTCGAGTCAAAAAGTTTGCCCACCCCTGGGACAGACTGTCTGCCATCGGGTCAGAAATTGAGGCTGGCTTGCTTGCAGAGTTGAGATTGTTTGCTGTGCTGTGGTATGAGATGCGGGGAGACGCAGGGACACCATCAGAGAGGTGGTGGACGGGCAGCCATGGGGTTGGCCACGCCCCAGCCTAGTGACTGCCCTGAGACTCCACCCCTCACAGCACATCCAAGCTCCAAGCAGGGGCTTTTGCATATGAATGGCCCTCTTGGTTGCAGTTTAGCAAAATTGCAACCTGGGGCAAACAGATCCAAGGAGGACAGGACTGTGGTTCACGCTGTAGCTCTCCGGCGACAATAATGGCCTCAGACAGTAACTGAACTGCACCTCATTGAGACCCAGAACCAGAGTTCTAGTGCTTAGTTTCAATCCCTCACACCCATAAGTGACACAGTCGGAGACAGTCTCAGTGAGCACCAAGCCCCACTGAAACAAGGTGTGTCTCCAGCGCAGCAGTTCTTCCATTATACACACAGCAGGTCCTCACAGACAATTGGTCTAGAGGTCAATTCCTCCCAGTGTACCAACAGCAATCAAGGCTTAATTACACCAAGACTTTGCACTAAACCCACAAAGGGATACAGCAAAAGCGACCACCTCAGGTGATTGGGGAAGCTGAGCTACTGACCCCTATAGGTCATCGACCACACAAAACCACTCCATCAACACAGGGAGGCAACCAAAATGAGGACACATAGAAGCATGAAACGAATGGGAGAGATGGAAGAGAGTAAACTACTGGATGACACACAGTTCAGAATCACATTCATAAGGTTACTTAAGAATCTCCTAAAAACCTTTGAGAAACTTGATGAGACCTCCAAGAAGCTTGGTGAGACCTTCAAGGGCCTTAATGAGAATACCAAAAAAAAAAAAAAAAGGAAAAGGACCAGCCAGAAATTAAGCATAACAGTCTGAAATAAAGAATATACAGAAACGCAACTATAGACCAACATGCCCCAAGAGTCAAAACAAAGATCTGGAATATAAGGAAGCAAAAATCACCCAACCAGAGAGGAAAAAAGAAAGAATAATCCAAAAGTGTGAGGATAGTGTAAGGAGCCTCTGGGACGGCTTAAAGCATACAAACATCCAGATTTTTGGGGTGCCAGAAGAAGAAAGCAAGAATATTGAAGGCTTAATGGAAAAAATAATGACAGAAAACTTTCCCTACCTAGTGAAAGAAATAGACCTACAAGTTCAGGAAGCGCACAGGACCCCAAACAGGAGGAATCCAAAGAGGACCACACCAAGACACATCATAATTAAAATGCCAAGGGCAAAAGACAAAGAGAAAATCTTACAAGCAGCAAGAGAAATACAACTAGTTACCTACAAGGGAGTATCCATACGACTGTTAGCTGATTTCTCAACAGAAACTATGCAGGCCAGATAGGAGTGGCAAGAAATATTCAAAGTGATGAACAACAAGAACCTACAACCAGCCGAAACTGGTTGGCTCAGTGGTAGAGCATCGGTCTGCGGACTGAAAGGTCCCAGGTTCGATTCCGGTCACGGGCATGTACATTGGTTGCGGGCACATCCCCGGTAGGAGGTGCCCAAGAGGCAGCTGGTCGATGTTTCTCTCTCATCGACGTTTCTAGCTCTCTATCTCTCTCCCTTTCTCTCTGTAAAATATCAATAAAATATTTTTTTTAAAAAAAAAAAAGAACCTACAACCAAGATTACTCTACCCAGCAAAGCTATCATTCAGAATTGAAGGTCAGATAAAGAGCTTCACAGTCAAGAAAAATTAAATGAGTTCATCAACACCAAACCAGGATTACATGAAATGTTGAAGAGTATTCTTTAAGAAGAGAAAGAAGAAGAAAAAGGTAAAGGTAAAAAATTATGAACAACAAAAAGGCATCAAATACATACCTACCAACAAGTGAATCTAAAAATCAAGAGAATAAAAAAAAAATCTGAAAAACAAAATGGACTGGTGAATATAATAGAATCAGTGACATAGAAAGGGATTGGACTAACAATTCACAGGGGCAAAGGGGTCTGAGGGGTGCGGGAAGAAAGTGGACAAAAATCTTACACCTATGGATAAAGACAGTGGTGGGGGTAAGGGTGTGGGGTGGGGTTGGAAATCAGGTGGAGGGAATTATCTGTAATAATCTGAACAATAAAATTTATTTAAAATTTTTTTATTTTTTTTAAATTTAAAAAATAAAAGAATCACAAAAGATACAGAAATATTTCTTAGAAATATATGTGATACTCTATTTTGCAAAATAATTTTGTTTTAAAAGAAAATATAACCCAAATATTAGTTATCTCAATTCTATTTTGGAAATAATATTGTATATAATTATGAATAATTTTAATTGCATATGCTACTTGTAAGAGAGGGATAAGAGAGAAAAAGGTTTGTGGCCTAAAAATTATGTGCATCACACCAAAACATTCTCTATTCATTTCAGAGATATTCTAAAGTTAGTTATGAAAACTAATCTTTTAAAAATCCTCACCCAAAGATAGGGTTTTTATTATTATTATTATTATTTAGTTTTGGAAAGGGAGTGGGAGAGAGAAAAACACTGATTATGAGAGAGAAACATCGATCAGTTATTTCCCAAACACGCCCTGACTGGAAATCCAACACATAATCTTTTTTGGTGTACAGGACAATGTTCCAACCAACTGAGCCACCTTTCCAGGGCTATAAAAACCAATTTTTAAAATTATTTTTCTTTTAGCTAAATTCAATAAAAACCATTTTTTCCAAAGATTCAATAAATTAAACACTCAAACCAATATATGTTTGTAGATAATGCCTAAATCATCCCACTTTATATCAAGTTGTTTAAAATAGGCCCCTCATAAGAATGTAAATTTTAAGATCAATTAATAGAGTCAGAGCCTTTGTCTATATCTTCTTATTCTACCACACACATTAATGGACCTCAAATTATAATAGTAAATATTATTTTAATAGAAGAGCTGACTTATTAACCACTTCAGTCAAAGTACCATATATGGACTCCCATAGCCAGGCCACTGACTTAATACACAAGACAGAGAGCCAAAAGGCTTGTCTGCATGAAAGAAAGGGAAAATATCATTATAGCTCTCTTAACATTGAAGACTTGGCCAAGCCACTTCTTTTTTAAAAATCACGTGGTAACAGCTTATTTCTGAAGATGAAAACAAGATTTAAAATTCAGTTAAGTGTTCAATCTTGCCCTCCATCAATATTTTATCCTTTTGTGGCAAAAGGATAAACTTTGATAACAAATTTTAGAAGCACTATGCTAACAATGAGCCAAAAGACAAGTTTCACACATGCTGAAAATATCTGCTTAACTTTACTTAAATTGTTCTTCACAGAACTGTATGGAAATAATTTTGATAGCTGTGACTATATGTCTAATAAACCACTTTAGATTTATATTTAAGTGCAAATATTTCTACTCTAGTTTTTAAAAAGGAAATATAGTCAGTTCTCTGTATCTGGGAGTTCTACGTCTGTAAATTCAACCAACTGTGATTGAAACACTTGAGGGGTTCGGGGGAGGGAGGGGAATGTTACCCTGTTGCTAACAAGTACTATGTAGTGAGGCCTAGAATGGTTGCTTCTATACTGAACATGCACAGCATTTCTGCCTTGTCATTATTCCCTAAGCAACACAGTGACAGCTATTTACACAGCATTTACATTGTATTAAGTAGTATATGTATTCTAGAGATGATACAAAGTATACAGGAGAATTATATGCATAAACAACAGACACAGACAATGGTGTAGTGAAAGCCTGGGGTGGGGCAGGGGCTGGGAGGAGGAGGATAAAAGGGGACTTTTTCATAACTATCAACAATAAAAATTTAAAAAATAAAATAAACAGGAAGATGCGCATAGGTTATATTCAAATACTGTATCATCCTATATAATAAAAAACCTAATATGCAAAATGACATAATGGCAGAATGACCAGTGGAACGACCAGTCGCTATGATGTGCACTGACCACCAGGGGGCAGACACTCAACACAGGAGTTGCCCCTAGCCCACAGGCCCCAAGCCAGCCAAGGTGGGCGCCAGTGGGCTCCTCCTACCCCCAATATCCCCGCCAGTCGCCCTGCAGATTGGCCTTGATTGCCGGCCAGGCCTAGGAACCCTACCCTGCACAAATTTTATGCAGCGGGCCTCTAGTTTTATGTAAGAGACTTGAGCATCTGTGGGTTGGGGGTTGGGGATGAGGAGAGATGACTGTAACTAATCAGAAAATTCATAAGGACTTTCAGTTTTATTGGTCTTTAGCTAGGGATGTTCTCTAAAATGTTAAAATGGTCACATGTATGATATAGTATGATTTGATTCCTCAATCTAAATAAAAAAATAATTTCCTTCGCATGTATTTTCTCTTCTGAAAACAAAGGAAAAGAACATTAAACCAAAACATAAGCCGAGGTCGGTTTGGCTCAGTGGTAGAGCGTCGGTCTGGGGACTGAGGGGTCCCGGGTTCGATTCCGGACAAGGGCATGTACATTGTTTGCGGGCACATCCCCGATATGGGGTGTGCAAAAGGCAGCTGGTCGATGTTTCTCTCTCATCGACGTTTCTGGCTCTCTATCTCTCTCCCTTCCTCTCTGTAAAATATCAATGAAATATATTTAAATTAAAAAAAACATAATGCTAAAATGTAAAGGTTTAAAAACTTAAAAAGCATGTACATCTTTATTTGAAAACTTCTCTTGAACACATGAATATAACTTCCTGCTTTAAAGTAACTCAACTGAAATAAAGTATTCTAAAAAGTAAATGACATTAAGACTCGTGTTAAATGAGTGTTAAATATCACTTCTATTTAGAAATAGTCTCGTGTAAAAGCAATAAATTATAAACATAAAATATTCTTAGGTTGTTGGTTTATAATTTGTATAGGATGGATAATTTTAAGAGAGATAAGAAGAAAGTAGAATAAACAGCATAATTAAGTTAAGCTTTCGTGACAAAATGTTCTGTTTGGCCAAAGCCATTAAGCAGAGATTATAAACTTCACTTCCATTTTAAGTCCCTTCTCATGTCTAGAGGTTAACAAATGCATTCTAAAATAGTAAAAACTTAATGAACATCTCTTCAGATAGATTTTTCAACAAAGGTAACAAAGATCTAGATATAAAGTCACGATTCAAAACTGAAATGAAGGAAAACATATGATAGAGAAAGAGTAATTTTTGGATAAATAGGATAGCCATTAGCTTTTTTCACTCTGAACTAAAAATTCTTTATTACTACTCAAATCAATAATAAAATTACAGAAGATAGGTTTTTAGAGCGTTTCAAGTAAACAAATCCATAATTTCTAGTAAAAAAGGAAAACCTATTAAAACACTCTAATACACACTACACCCTCGAGTGGGCAAGCATCCATGGAAAAATATAAAGATTTAGTTTGATTTTCCACTCAGTTAAATCAGTCCTATAATTAATAAAATTATGGCTCTCAAACCTCAAATTTCACATTATTTTAATCACTGACTATCTGAGTTAGAAGTACAGATTTTTTAAAATAGCAATTTAGATCTTATAGAGCAGTAATGTAAGAAATAAAATCACAATCTGCTTATATTCCCTTAAAAAACAAACTGCTATGAGATTCTTATTTCTTCAACTTATAAAGTGAAAAAAGGTAAACAGAATAAATCACATATAAAGAATGTATAACTAAAAGATGAAGTACCTTTATATCATGAATTGCAAAGGCAGCACTAATATTTTAAAGCAAAATATAAGAATTATGGTTCCTTAGTGAGAACTGTGGCAGAAAAGCAGTATGTTCATTAAGTTTTTCAGGAAAACAACTTACATTATCACCTGGTAATATTTAGTATTACTGATCTCATGGGGCTATGTGGTCACTACACAGAAATATAAACACACTTAGAATAAAATTAAGACACTACCTAAAAGAGCCCTTATTCTATATGGCTAATGTTTTGGCACTTAAATGATATAATAGAAGCAAAAACTAGATTAAAAGTATTCACAATGGCCCAAATGTCAAAGTTTCTCCAGTTTTACAACAGAATACAAAGCATATATTTAACACATAAATATAGAAATCATGTATGAAAATGTGCATTTCCAAAATATATCAAGAAATTTTTAATAAATATATATTTTCTCTAGGAAAAACTAGTACAATGAAGAACTACTTCAGGTCTTGAACTTATTAACTAAGAAGTGAGACTAGTAATTAAAGGACAACAGTGACATCTAGCGAACATTTCAAATATATACCACATATATCTTGAATCAAAACTTTATTTCCAGTGTTTCACATATTTCAACCTGCCTGAGTAATTAATTATATGACAAATCTTTCATTTTAAACCAATACAAGGCAATTCTGATCCCAAACGACTTCTCAATACGATGACCCATTCATGTGATTAATACAAGTAGAGACAGGGTCTAAATATAAACAAGTCAAGTAAGAATCCAGGCCAGCAAGTTAACTGGAAGTCTTTCAAAAATCACAGGTGCTTCCCAGATTCCCCAGAACCAATGAATTTAAAGCTTTTAATGATTATCTGAGTTCAATGATTTTTCTGACAAGAAACAATACTAAGGTCCAGAACTTCACAAGTACACAATTCAAAATCATTGAAAATATCTCTCAAATGTCAATTATTTTAAAACTAAAAAAATCAGGTCACAAAAGCACTGTCCTGATAGCTTCAAAAAGTCATACAGAGGAAAAATAAACTACAATATATTCAAACAATAATTTATAATACAACTCAAGAATAAAAAAGAATGAAGTAATGATACATGCCACAAACATGGATGAATCCTGAAAATTTTAGGCTGAGTGAAACATAAAAATTTCAACTTATATGACATTCTATCTAGAACAGACAAAAGGATCTATGGAATGAATAAAAGAATACATATACACATAAAATCAGAACGGTTACCTCTGAGGGTAAAATGGAGATGGAGATTGGGAAAGGATATGAGGGAATTTTCTGGGGTAATGGAATTGTTCTATATCATAATAGGAATAAGTGATACACAGATATATGCTCTTGTTAAAACTTAGCAAATAACATATTTAAGATTTGAGCAAAATTTGTATAAATTTTACCTTAAAAATGAACCTAAGCATATATTAATAACTCCAGTTATCATATATCATGCTTAAGTGTTTGTGATGACATATATAGATACCTCAAACTTACTTTGATATTTTGATATTCTTATAAAAATTAGGACTGACAGATTATTATAAAGCAAATATAGCAAAACATTAACAATTATAGATTTTAGGAGGCGAGCATATTAGAATTCACTATAAAAGTCTTCCCCTTTCCTGTATGTCTGAAAATTTCCATAATAAAGTAATGGGGAAAAATAAAAGTGACAATTAAAATTCAAAAGAAAATTTAAAATATTATTTAAAAAATGTTCTTAAATAGCAACAATTTTATTTTATATACAGGAGTGGGCAAGAGTAGATTTATAATTGTGAATAAGTGAAACACAATATTCCTATATTATTACTAGAGACTCGATGCACAGAATTTGTGCAAGGGGCTTGGCCCTCACAGCCACGGCAGCTTGCCTAGGCCCTTGCAGCCATAGCTTCATCTAGAAGGTCATTCAACTGGCTGGTTTAATTAGCATATTACATTTGTATTATTATAGACTTACTGGAGGCCCAGTGCAAGAAAATTCATGCACTGGAGGGGGAGGAGGGTCCCTCAGCCCAGCCTACCCCTCTCAGGTCTAGGAGCCCTCAAGGGGATGGCCTACTGCAGGAGGCAACTGGGCGAATAATGAAAAGGCACTGCCTTCATCGCCCCGCTATAGCTGCAGGCCCCTAGCTTCTTAGCATTGGCCCCACCCCTCACCCACGATTGGGTAGGGGGCGACCTGGGGCCAGGCCAGCTGGGGGAGGGCAGTGGGAGGCTGAGGCACAGCAGGTCACAGCCTGAGTTGTGGTGCCAGGACTGGGCCTGTGCACTGCCTCTGTGGCTGCCTCTGCGGAAGGAGCAGCACTGGGGCCGGGACCACACAGCCCCTCTCCAGCACCAGGGCCTCTCCTGCACAGCCTCTGCGAAAGGGGCAGTGGGGGCGGCGCCGCCTGCACCCCTGCTCCAGAAGCGGTGCCGCCTCCTCTCCTGCCGGGGCACCTCTCCCGTGCTGCCGGCCCTAGGCCCTCGCAGCCGCTGTGGTTTTGTCCGGATGGACATCTAGAAGATATCTGGTCTAATTAGCATATTGCCCTTTTATTAGTATAGATTATTGTATTATTTTTCATACAAATGACCGTTTCTCTACTTTTGCCCACCCCTCAATTAACATTTTAATCTCTCTGAATATCAAACATGACTATCCTCTAAACAGTCTGACTGATACATACATATTTTTAAAATTTGAAAGCATACCCGAATTTCTTGAAGGTTATGGAAATTATTTCCTACTCTGACTGAGATCTTGCTTGGAGTATAGCTTTCATCAGATTTGTAATCCGCATAAATACATAATGTCTTCACCGTTGTTTTTCTTCTAAAAGCAATAAAATAAAAACGTGATCTTTATCTTATGGAAAGATTACATCCAAAACATCTTATCTTCTTATTTTAAAAATCACTTTGCTAAAATGAGTATTGAATCAAAAGTTTTGATGTTCTTTACTTTTAACGATGATAAAAATAAAAAACATAGAACATAGATACACATTTTGCTTATATAGACAGGCATTGATTATCTAGAGCAAAGTCAAGAACAAGATGTGAGCAAAGAAGAAACAGTTAAGCCAAAATAGAATCATACAAAAACAATTTAAAAATGACAATTTTAGTGGTGTGGAACTATAGGAGATATTTATTTTCTTCTTTACCTACCAGGTGTACCGGTTAATAATGCAGATTTTTGTAATCAAAGAAAACATGATAATTTCAAAAGAAACATCAAAAGTGCTTTATTCAAAGTAATGTCCATCGCTAGCTATGCATTTCCCCCATCTTTCAGGTAATTTATGGATTCTGTCCCTATAAAACTTGTTTTGAGGCAAACCATTCAGAGACCAAATTTTCCACTTTTTCATACGTTTTGAAGTGCTGCTCAGAAAGCGCGTGTGCCATCGATCTGAACAAGTGGTCATCTGAAGGAGCAAGGTCTGGTGAATATGGCGGGTGGGTTACTACTTCCCAGGAAAGATCTTTTAACGTGTCTTTAACTGGTTTTGAAGTATGTGATGGTACATTATCATGAAGCAAAATTACTTTGCCGTATCTTCTGGAACATTCTGGTCATTTCACAATCAAAGCGTGGTTCAAATTGATTATTTGTTGTTGGTAGCGATCAGTATTAACAGTTTCACCTACAATAAAGTAATGAATTAAAACTTCCCACAAATGCTTTTTTTGGCATGAAATTCGACTTCTTTTTTTATTATTTAAACATTTTTAAGTGTAAAAAAATATCTATATTAACACCTTCAGAAAATTTGACATATGAAGTTTTGAAGCTTGCTGTCAATTCAATAAAATAGTATACATATCAAAACATATGTGTAACTCCATCTATTGAAAAAAATCCACATTATTAACTGGTACATCTGATATGTGTTTTTTTTTTTAATTTTAACAATAAGCATATGTTATTTTGGTCCTTAAAAAAAATTTAGATAATTTTAAACATCAACACACACACACACACACACACACACACACTAAGAAGTCCATTTAAATGTGCTTTAAAAGTTAAGTTCTGGTATAAACTGGCACTAACTTAACAACAATGAGCTCCTTGAACAGAAGTAGTCTGTGTCAAAAGTCAACCTATAAAAACAGCAGGGGATCTGTAACTCTTAGTGAGGGGACCAAACTTCTGTAGACCAAGCTATTCATCAGAAAGGAATGGGGAAAGTTAAGGACTTTCCTGCAAATAATAAAGACAGATGAAGATGTAAAATGCTAAATACCCAGGAACTGCTGACAGGATAAATACCTTTACCAGGTTTTAAAAAGAGGCCAGAGGTATCAAACGGACATCTTTCTGTTTCTGCAGAGCCAGGAAGGAGACATGAGAGAAAGCAAAGAAAAAAAGAGAAATTCTATAGGGCACACAAAAGACTTTCTCCCTGATGAGCCATAAGGAGGCAGTGAAAGGTCTTTCTTAAGACAAAAAGATCAATATCATGAAGATTATTCATAAGGACTTTTTTAAAAAATGAAAACAGATCTAAAGGACCAAGCTTTTTTTTAAATAAATCTTTATTGTTCAGATTATTGCAAATGTTACTCTTTCCCCCCCCTTCACCAGGTTTCCACCCCACCCTCTGCCCTTTCCCCACCCCCCATTGTCCTCATCCATAGGTGCAGTTTTTGTTCAGTCTCTTCCCGCACCCCCAACTCCCCTTTTCCCCGAGAATCATCAGTCCACTCCCCTTCCATACCTCTGATTCTATTATATTCACCAGTTAATATTGTTCATCAGATTTTTTTTTTTAATTCCCTTGGCTTTTAGTTTCACTTGTTGATAGTTACATATTTGTTGATCATAATTTTTATCTTTATTTTCTTCCTCTTCCTAAAGAACCTCTTTCAACAATTCATGTAATTCTGGTTTAGCAGTGATGAACTCCTTTAGCTTTTTTTTATTTGTGAAGCTCTTTATCTGGCCTTTGATTCTGAGTGATAGCTTTGCTGGGTAGAGTATTTTTGGCTGTAGGTTCTTGTTATTAATCACCTTGAATATTTCTTGCCATTCCCGTCTAGCCTGCATGGTTTCTGTTGAGAAATCAGCTGACAATTGTATGGGTGCTCCTTTATAGGTAACTACCTGCTTTGCTCTTGCTGCTTTTAATATTCTCTCCTTGTCTTTTGCTCTTGTGATTTTAATTATGATGTGTCTTGGTGTGGTCCTCTTTGGATTCCTTTTGTTTGGGGTTCTGTGTGCTTCCAGGACTTGTAAGTCTATTTCTTTCCCCAGGTGGGGGAAGTTTTCTGTCACTATTTCTTCTAATATGTTTTCGGTATCTTTCTCTCTCTTCTTCTTCTGGGACCCCCATAATACTGATGTTGGTTCGCTTGAAGTTGTTCCAGAGGTTTCTTACACTATCTTCAACTTTCTGGATTTGCTTATCTTCTTGCTTCTGCAGAGGAGTATCCTCTGGCTCTTTGTGTTACAAATCTTTGGCTTGATTCCTGGGATCTTCCAGACTGTTTTTAGGACTCTGTATAATATTTTTTATTTCAGACTATGTATTCTCTATTTCTAGTTGATCCCTTTTTATTTCTAGTTGATCCCTTTTCATATCCTCATAGGTCTCGTTTATTTTATCAGCCTTTTTTAAGAAATTCTTAAAAAACCTTATAACTGTAGTTTTGAACTCAATGTCCATTCTTTTATTTTCCTCCATCTCCTTCCTTTGTGTCCTGCCTCTTCTCTGCATTTTAGCTTCTTCCCTGATTTAGTTTTGTGTGCTAGGTGTTCTGGTAGAGCCCAGTAGCACAGCCTTCTCAGTTTCCTGAGGTGGACAGTCTTGGTATAGCCTTTGTGGGCTGTGTGTGCAGTCTGATTGTTAAGCCTTGCTTGTTGTTGGTATCACTGGGAAGCGTTGATCTCCAAGCTGTGGGGATCAGCAGTGTCTCAGCTAGGAGGGCTTCTGTACTCTGCTTGGATGGGGCGGAGTCTCAGGGTGGTACAGACAAGCTTTGGTTTCCCGTCAGCCCCTCCCTACGAGGGTCTGGTTTCTGAGTCCTGCAGTAATGGCTGGCTTCACACATCTCGGAGAGATTTCTACCAACTTCCTGACAGTCTGGCCTCTTGCTGTCTGGGGCCGTCTATCAGAGCAATAGGGTGGTTCTGTTTTCCTCCAGAACAAGAAAGCTAGCCGCACATTAGCTGTCCACCCTCTGCCTGCAGCGAACTTGGCCCGCTCTCTCTGAGCACCGCACCGGGAGTAAGCCAGCCTCGAACTCGGCCCGCCCTCTCTGCGCACCGGGAGTAAGCCTGCAGTGAACTCAGTCTGCTCTCTCAGCGCTCAGCGAGCAAGCCAGCAGCGAAATCGGGTGGCTGCCTTTTCATGTGCACAGCTCACCGCACCTTCACAGTTCCTGAGGCTCAGCGTGCCTTCTCTCTCCTTCCTAGATGGTAGAGCCTCCTCCCAGCCAGTCGTTTGGCACTTCAAGCAATGTTTCCCCTGTTTTTCAGTTCTAAATTCAAAACTGTTGTGGTAGGCTGCATTCAGATGTCTACTCTATGCTGCCATCTTGGTTTCTCTCCAGGACCAGGCTTTTTAATCAGAATAATTTTATCTCCAAGTTATAAAATCCAGGACAACTTGGGCACTGGAACCTATAAGATAACCAGGGTGAGGTTAGAAAGACAAAGAATAACAATAACACTAATCACTGTAAAAACAACAGCTACAGCAGCAAATAGCCAGTGAATATTCCATCAGGGCCAGAAATAATGATTGAAGTGTATTAACTCATGTACTCCTCAACTTTGTGATATGGGAGCTATTATCACCTTCATTTCATTGATTTAAAAAGATACAATAATACTCAGGTTAATAATATGTTAAAGTCGAAAAGCTAGTAGTAAGAATTACAGGAGTTCAAACATGTGTCTGCCTGCCTCACTTGATCTTAAACTATCACCTTCCTACTAACAAATTGTACTTAGCTTATTCAACAGTCATTGATGATGATTTATAGTATCATGCAGGTATTTACACTCCTTTAAATTTTATCTACACCATGGGATGTTATCCTAAGGCTCATGTATCTCCATAAATCATACGTACAATCTATACTATATACATTGATTCATTAAATTTGCAAAGGAAATTGTGACCTCACCAAAAGTTCAAAATTATTTCTCTAAAAGGTACCAGTAAAGCCTTTTTAAATTATTTATAAACTAGAGGCCCACTGCACATTTGTACACTTGGGGAGTCTGTCAGCCCAGCCTGCACCCTCTCGCAGTCTGGGAACCCTCGGGTGATGTCCAACTGATGTCCCATAGGGAGCGGGCCTAGGCTATCAGTCTGACAGGACATCCTTAGTGCTGCCGTGGAGGTGGGAGAGGCTCCTGCCATCGCATCTGCACTTGCCAGTCATGAGCCCAGCTTCTGGCTGAGCGGCACTTCCCCTGAGGGAGCCCACTGACCACGAGGGGGCAGCTCCTGCATTGAGCATCTGCCCCCTGATCGCCAGTGCGTGTCATAGTAACCAGTTATTCCACAGTTCAGTCGATTTGCATATTAGCCTTTTATTATACAGGATAGGATTTATTTCATGGTGAATTTAAAATAGCAGTGCATGTGGGAAGGTTAACTACATAGATTATGAGAAGTACTATCAGCTACTCAAACTGCTTAAATCATCAGTGTAGTAATAATCACCAAAAACTGAATTCTTTCTATATTCTAGGCATCCTGCTAAACTCTTAGGAGAAGGTATTATAGGAAGGGAGAAGGCACAGAGTAACACTTACTCATTTCTGATGACATAAGTAATTCCCAGCCTCTCTCTATTTCCTCACCCACTACTCTCTTTCTGCTGAGAAAGAGCTGCTGGCAGGCAGTAAACATTTAATAGGGACAGGCTCTACCTGGTCTATTACTTTCTTAACTGGATGGGTAAGTCTGTGTAATTCTAGATTCAATATTAGGAAAACACTTAACTGCAGATATAAACCCCTTTCTCTTATAAAACTTTGTCAGTTTTATAAGAATGACGTTTTAGTCTCCACCTGCTATAACTCTTGAATAATTTTTCAACTGATTTAGAACCCATGAAATTTCAACAGAAGAGATTAGTGACAAACACTCCTAGTTTCCAACCTAACAGCCCCTTTTCCTTTTTATCTTCATAACATCCGGCTAAAAGGCTTTATTCCCCTGCTGGCCTGATCTTGCCCCCAACTGCCCTCCCCTGTCAGCCTGATCATCCCTAACTGCCCTCTCCTGCTGGCCTGATCTCACCCCCAACTGCCCTCCCCTGCTGGCTAATTTGGTTGTGACTGGTTGGTTACTATGCCAGTCAGTGTCAAAAGCTCTGCCTCCTAGGCAGCCATTGGCTCCTCACAGTTCACCCAAATTTGGTTCTGATTGGTCTGTTTCTATGCCAGTCAGTGTCTCCAGGCCTATCTCTGGGCCTGATCAGAAAGGCGTGGCTGATCGGCAGTCCCCGTGGAGGCCCGAAGAGAAAGAGGCAAGAGCTGATCAACACCTGCCATGAAAGCTGCGGATCAGACCCTGCCTCTCTCTGGGCCTGATCTGCAGCCCCCTTGGCAGTCAGTGCTGGGTCACTATGGCAACCCAGCACTAAATGTAGGACTGACCTCCAGTGTTAGGTTGAGCCTTCAGTTGTTACAGACCCTGGGATTTTATATTTTATATATTAGGATTAGGATATATATACACACACATATCCTATATAATAGAGGCAATATGCAAATTAACCCTCATGCCATCACAAGATGGCTGCACCCACAGAGTAGGAAGGTTCCCATAATGAGTCATCAACAAGGACCTGAGGCTACATGGCGCCGGGCCAGGACAAGGGACCTAAGGCTGCACCCCAACTCAGGAGGGCTTAATTGGGGATCTCAGTCACACATCCCCACCTGGCAGGGCATGACAGAGGGCCTCAAAGTGCACTCTCAACCCTGGTGCTGGGCTGGGAGACCTCAGGTCACACCCTTCACCCCAGGCGGGGGAACCTAAGGCCGCAACTCTGCCCCAGAGGACTTCAGGCTGCACCCCCTACCCCAGCACTGGCCTGGGGGACCTCAGGCTGCACACCCCATATGGCAGGGCTTGATAGGGGATCTCAGACTATGGCCCCTGCCTGGCAGGGCTTGACAGCAGACCTCAAGTCATACCCCACAACCTGATGTTGGGTGGGGTACCTCACCCCAGACTGAGGGACATGAGGCTGAGCCACCTGCCCCAGGGACCTCAGGCCGCACCCCCTGCCCTGAGCCAGAGGACCTGACAGTGTGCTGGGGTACCTGAGGGGGCTTGATGGGATACCTGAGGCTGCACTCCCACCCAGTGCCGGGCCAGGGGGACCTGAGGCTGTGCTTCCCACCTGTGGGACAGAGGTGGGGCCAGCCAAGTCTGGGTCTCACACGACTTCGAGGTGTGTGCAGGTGGGCAGGGACTTGACTTTGGATCCCACAGTGCACCCCAGACTCTGACAGGAGAAAGATTTTCATATACATTTTACTAATTTTCTTTAATCTCTGACACTTCTATCATAGTGAAAGGGCAAATAACAATATTAAAATATTTCCACTAATTAGTTCCCTTTTAATGTGTACAAATTTTGTGCACTGACCACTAGTTTTAATAATAAATGAATAAAAAATAAAAGTTCTATTATTGGCCTGGCTGGTATGGCTCAGCTGGGTGTCATTCCCATGAACCAGGAGGTCATGATTCAATTCCCAGCACATGCCTGGGTTGCAGGCTCAATCCCCAGTAAGGGGTGTGCAGGAGGCAGCTGACTAATGTTTCTATCTCTTTCTCCCTCTCCCCTTCTCTCTCTGAAATCAATAAAAACATATTGAAGAAGAAAAAATAGCTCTGTTGTTATTAGAAGTTCTCATTCCTGTTATGCCCACATTGCAGATAAGGAAACTGAAGCTCAGATCGAGTTAAGCTACTGCTATTCATTTACACATCTAGGAATTTTACACAAAGCCAGGTTTTGTACTCTGTATAACTATACTATATTAAGAGTAACTACAAACTCTGGAGGTTCAAGGTTTAAAACCAAAAACCAAATAGAGCCAAAACCGGTTTGGCTCAGTGGATAGAGCGTCGGCCTGCAGACTGAAGGGTCCTGGGTTCGATTCCGGTCAAGGGCATGTACCTTGGTTGCAGGCACATCCCCAGTGGGGGGTGTGCAAGAGGCAGCTGATTGATGATTCTCACTCATCAATGTTTCTAGCTCTCTATCCTTCTCTCTTCCTCTCTGTAAAAGATCAATAAAATATTTTTTTTTTAAAATAGAATGGTGTTAAAACCAAAAATTTGGATCCCTAGAGTAGGGATCATCAGCAAACTACCCACAGGCTAAGCAGGGCCTGCCACTTATTTTTACAAATAAACTTATGTTGCCCTAACCAGGTTGGCTCAGTGGATAGAGTGTAGGCCAGAAGGACTGAAGGGTCCCAGGTTCAATTCCTGTCAAGAGCATGCACCTTGGTTGCGGGCACATCCCCAGTGGGGGGGGGGGGGTTGCAGGAGGCAGCTGGTCAGTGTTTCTCTCTATCATTCTCTCTTCCTCTCTGTAAAAAAGGAATAAAATATATTTAAAAATAAATAAATAAACATATTGAAACAAAGCAAAACCTACTCACTTACATATTGTCCACAGTTGCTTTTGTACTGTAATGGCAAAGTTGAGTAGCTGGAAGAGCCTAAAATATGATTTACAAGGCCTAAAACACTACTATTACTGTCATAACCAGCTAGTTAATATTGAAAATGGAAGGAAAGCAAAGGGGAAACCAGACATTATAAGCATGGTCCTCTGGGCAGCTTCACACTGCCCAGGGACATCAGTCCATTCTCTGCAAATCATGGTGGCAGGGCTCCAACAAAGGGGGAGATGGGCACATGCACTGCAAAGTTGGTATGACAGTTGTCTGTCAGTCTAACCTAGGAAAAAGATAACTGACTACAGGAGCAGAGTCATTGCAAGCACATGAGATCCTGAAGAGTTAATTGGATAAGTTCCCAGTTATAATCCCCAGACGAATAAACTTTCTCTCTCTTATGCTCCACTCCCTTGCACTCTTTGCTCCCTGACCTGCCGCCAACTGTATACTAACCTGCCATGTGGTCTAAGCAGCCTCACAGCCCATGGCCATGGGGATCTCACACACAACGGACTGCAGCTGGGAACACAAGCTAAGCCAGCCAGCTGCTGGATTGGTCTGTGCTTTAATATGGAGTGAAGACTCTGGGCAGTGGCCTTAACTCTTGCCCTGCTAAAGAAATTTTCCACGAGAGATGGAGGGAGATGGAACCCTGGAAGGGAACTCTCTTAATTTAACATCATCAATAAAGCTTCCCACAATACCTCATCCTCCCATGGGGGCCTCAGGAAATTCTTGTTCAGGTGTCACCCCAACAACTCTGTAGAGGGCCAAATGGGAAGATACCTGGACATTCTTTAGACTGTTGCTGACTGGGCCGGGATATTGGCAGAGTCATGTCAGTTGCACTTCCACCCTGGGAGTGCGGAGATGTTCTTAGTTCCTGGCTTGTGTTTGTCCAGGAGGAAGGAGTGGGTGGGCCCTGGGCCCTCCCAGGCTCCTTGTTTTTCTGTGAAACCCCCTTGTTAGATTGGAGTATAAATAGATGTGCTGAGTGGCTCTGGAGGTGTCAGTCTGCCTCTCCAGCAGGGGAGGTCAGCGGCCCTCCCAGCTCCCAGCTTAAAATCTATCTCTGTGTCTTCTCTCTTTATTTCTAATATTTCTGGCCGCCTCCCCTTAGAGTTGGTTCGTTCATCTCTCTTTCCGTGCGGGACGCGGAAAAGGGAGATCCCGCCACATCAGGCCCCCCACAAACTCCACTTCTACTAGCAACAGGTGAGGAAACAGAGGCCACCCCACTGATAACACTACTATTTTATTACAAAAAGTTTGCTAACCCCACCTTAGAGTAAAGGGTGCTCTAGATTCCCTATAAAGAGGCTTAAAAGTCAAGCCTCAAAAAGGTCAAATTGATTTTTAATTAACTGCCTGCTAGAACAAAGTTCAATCCTCTTTAAAAACAAAGAAACAAATCAACAACAACAAAAACCAACACTCACCAACATCCAATAAAAAATTACCACAAAGAACCAGAAAGATGTGAACCATAATAAAGAAAAATAAGTCAATAAAGGCCATATAAATATAAGAAGATAAAAGATAATGGAATTAAAAAATAAGGATTTAAAAATAGAAATATCTACCTATAGGTGTATAATAAACCATCTTAAAGCTTAGTGCCTTTAAAAAATAGTCATTACTTTCTCTATGAATCTGACTTTGGGCAGAAGGGAAGGCTCCACGGAGCGTCGGGGGTGGCAACCTGACTTGAGGTCTGAAGAGCCTGCTTCCAAGAAGGCTCAGTAATACGCTGGCAAGTTGGTGCTGGTTCTCAGCTGAGGCCTTGGGCTTTGGCTCATTTCTTTATGGGCTTCTTCATTTGATGTGGGTTTTCTCACAGCATGGTAGATGGACACCATGGGAGAGAATAACATAAAAGAGAACAAGAAAGAATTTGTATCGCTTTTTATGACCCAACCTCAGAAATAACATCCATACTCTTAGGCAAGAAATCCACCAAGACCCAACCAGTTTCAGGGGAGACGCATTGATGCCATCTCTTGATTAGACAGTAGCAAAGCTGTAGGTGAGCATGTGCAATAGGTAATAATGTTGTGAGCACTCTGGAAAATATAGTCTGCCATAAAACTGTTTAAAGAATTAAAAGAAAACTTGAAAATGGGAAGAGATGAAATATATTTAAATATTTTTTTAAATATATTTTATTGATTTCTTACAGAGAGGAAGAGAGAGGGATAGAGAGTTAGAAACATCGATGAGAGAGAATCATCGACCAGCTGCCTCTTGCACACCCTCTACTGGGGATGTGCCCGCAACCAAGGTACGTGCCCTGGACTGGAATCTAACCCGGGACCCTTCAGTCCCCAGGCCAACACTCTATCCATTGAGCCAAACCAGTTTCGGCAGATGAAATATATTTAAAAAACCAAATAGAATTTCTGTATGTGAAAAAGAAATCTAAAATAAGAAATTTATCAAATGGGATTAACAACAGTTTAATCATTTTAGAGATAGTGAATATAAAGATATAAATATAGAAACTCTCCAAAAAGAAGAAAACAAAAAGTTCTCATCCCTCATTAAAATGTATAGAAAATCAGTGGTCTATCAGACAGTATAAAGCAGACTAATATGTAACTGAAGTCGCATACCTATGATAAAGTTTAATTTATAAATAAGGCACAGTAAGAGATTAACAACAATCTATCGATATAAAAGCCTAAGCGACCATCACAACCGAACAGACGACCAAACAGGCTGTGTGGGGCGACCAAGCTAGCAGGGGGGTTAGTGAGGAGCAACCAAATGACCAAGCAACAGGCTGCATGGGGCAACCAGGCCAGCAGGGGGTTAGTGAAGGGCGACCAAATGACTGAGCAGCAGGCTGCATGGGGCAATCAGGCTGGCGGCAGGGGGGCGGGGGAGCAGTTGGTGGCAATCAGGCCGGCAGGCAGAGGCAATTAGGGGTCCCAGATTGAAGAGGATGCAGGCTGGACTGAGGGGACCCTCCCCTCAACCGTGCATAAATTTTGTGCACGAGGCCTCTAGTAACTAGTAATAAAATCGAACAATTATAACCAATCAATGAAATATGACACCAAAGCCACAAGAAACATAAAAAATTAGAGTTTATAAAAATTAAAAACTTTTGTAAAAAGACAACCCACAGAATGGGATAAAACATTTAAAAATCATATTTGATAAAGGATTAATATCCAGAATAAAGATTTCCTAAAACTCAAAAGCAAGAAAGCAAACAAACAAAAAAGTTCAAAAATGAGCAAAGAACTTGAATAGACATTACTCCAAAGAAGATGTCAAATGGCCAAAATTGATAGATATAAAAAATAAATATACAGAGTCCTAACCTGTTGCTCAGTAGTTAGAGCATCAGCCTACAGACCAAAGGGTCACAGGTTCAATTCCCAGTCAAGGGCACATGCCTCAGTTGCAGGTTTGATCTGGCCCTGGTCAGGGCACATGTGATGTGTCTCTTTCAAGTCCATGTTTCTCCCTCTCTCCCCCTCCTCCCTCCCTTCCACTATCTCTAAAAAATAAATGGGGGGAAAAATATTCTTGGGTGAGTATTAAAAAATAAGTTGAAAATTAAAAAGAATAAACAGAAAAGTATAACAGTAGTGATTAGAGGTTGGGTAAAGAAAAGTATAGGGAGTTATGGTTTCAGTCTGGGATAATGAAAAGTTCTAGAGATGGTAACAGTTGTAAAACAATAAGAATGTACTTACTGCTACTGAATTATAGGCTTAAAAGTGATCAATGGTATGTGTATTTTACAATAAAAGAAATCATTAAAATTGACCATCTCAACAGACCAAAGAAGACAAATCATATGGTCATATAATTAGATAAATAATATCTGAGAAAATTTAATAGTATTAATTTAAAAAAAGTGTAGGTGCACTAAGAGTGGAAGGAACTTCATCAACCTGCTAATCTAAAGGGTTATATTAGTTTCTGGCTAGTAAGGATGAACAATCCTCAGCAGGAAGCTGGAGGTATCCCCAAAGGCCTAGGAATTGAGAAAGAAGTAAATGATGAATGTATCCTCATCAAGAGAGTTGCAGGTGAATCACCCACAGCAGCATTAAGTGACTGTGGAAGCAGATTCTCTCAACCACAAAAGCATGCATAAGATACAGTTAGCTTTAAACATAGTCACATACAAGAAACTCCAATGCTAGATCACCAAGAGAGAACTGGCAGTTATGGATTTTCCTTCTCCATTTCCATACTTGCAGGCCTAGAGTTCAGAAATTAGTTAAGAATATAGGAATAGCCCTGGCCAATGTTGATTGAGTGTTGTCCCATGCACTGAAAGGTTGCCGGTTCAATACCCAGCTTGCAGGTTCCATCCCCAGTCAGGATGCAATGGATTGATGTTTCCCTCTCCCCGTCTCTCCTCTTCTCCCTCCCCTTCAAGTCAATAAAAACATTTTTTCTTTTCCAAAAAGAACATGGGGGAAGGTAAATAAGTGAGATAGGGAAAGATAAGTAAACCACACCTTTCTTATGCCATTTACAACAGACTCGATCTTAGGTAGAAAAAGAAATCTTACTAGAACCTAAAGCAAGTCTGAAGCTTTCACTTCAGCTAGGGCTGAATGTTTTATTTTCTTTTTTAATATATATTTTATTGATTTTTTTACAGAGAGGAAGAGAGAGGGATAGAGAGTTAGAAACATTGATCAGCTACCTCTTGCACACCCCCTATTGGGGGTGTACCCACAACCAAGTACATGCCCTTGACCGGAATCAAACCTGGGACCTTTCAGTCCGCAGGCCGACGCTCTATCCACTGAGCCAAACCGGTTTCGGCTGAATGTTTTCATTTTAAATCTACCTCTTTCTATTTTAAATGAACAGAGAACTGTATATGTTACCCAAAATGTCATACCAGCACCTTATTGAGTTCTCACCCAGGCCAAGGAAAGAACTTGCCCCTGATTTAAAGCAGCAATGCAATCTAAAAGAAAATGCTACTTTGTAATTGTGCATTACACATCCACCTTGACACATTAATAAAAACTATTTCTAAAATCTCACTTAACTAACTGAGAAACTACTACAAGAAACAAGAGTTGCTTATTTTCTCTATAAAGGGGAAAATATCTAAGGAGTTAAATATTTTGTTTTGTCTTAACAAAATATAAAGTCCAAACTGAACTTCTTTCAAGCTTACATGTAACACTTTTTTTCAATACAGAAAGTCCTTTCTTTAGTGCATAATCTATAAATATAAAAGCCTAAGCGACCAAATGACTGCTTGACCAATAGTTATGATGCTAACTAACCACCAGGGGGCTGATGCTCAACACAGGAGCTGCCCCCTGGTGATCAGTGTGCTCCCACAGCAGGAGCGCTGCTCAGCTGACCATTGGGCGCCAGAAGCTCAACACCACTAATCTTACCTAATAAGAGACGAACATGTAAATTGACTGTACCTCCGCTATGCCCACAGCCAATCAGAGTATGCAAATTAACCCAACAAAGATGGTGGTTAATTTGCATATGTAGATGCCCAGCAGCTTGGGCCCCAAGGTAGGCCCCACGTGGACCCTGAGCAACCTGGGAAGGGCCTGAGCCACGGGGCTCCTGGGCAGGGCTGAGCCTACCATCAGAGCGGAGGGGGCAGGGCCAGAGCCGATGATAGGAGGGAGCTGGGGGGCCCCTGTACAGGCCCCAAGCCTCAGCCAGAGGCTTTTAGCCTGGGCAGGGGTGGAGCCAGCAACCAGAGGGAGTTGGGGGGCCCCTGCCCAGGCCCTGTGATTTAGGCCTTGGCAGGGCCGAAGCCAGGTATCGGAGGGAGCTGGGGGACCCTTGCCCAGGCCCCAAGGCTTTAGGCCTTAACAGGGGCAGAGTCGGCGATTAGAGGCGAGTGGCAATTGGTGTGAACTACAGAGGAAACACCTTTTCTGACCACTCATTGGCTAAGCTCTCTGTATGCCACTGGTAATCTTCTTAGTAACTTGGGTATAAGAATCCAAAAAGGTGATCTAGGGTTTTTCCACCACACTCCTGGAGGGGAAAAAAAAAAAGGCCTGCTGTTGGAAGGCTAAGAAATGTCATATCCTGCCTTAGCCAGTTTGGCTCAATGGATAGAGCCTCGGCCTGCTGACCACAGGATATGATTCAATTCTGATCAAGGGCATGTACCTCGCTGTAGGCTCCTCCCTGGCTGGGGCCCAGGTCAGGGCTCATGCAGGAGGCAACCAAAGCGTCCCTCTCACATTGATGTTTCTGTTTCTCTGTCTCTCTTCCACATTCTAAAAACCAATGGAAACATAATCTCAGGTGAGGATAAAAAAGAAAGAAAGAAAGAAATGTCATATCCTATGAAAGATACATCTTGAAAATGCCTAAAGAAAGTTGTCGTCTTTCATGATGAAGGGAATGGAGTCCATGTTAATGAAAACACCTCGGTGGCTGTGGTGGCTGGCAGAAGCTGCAGCAGTGGAGTGATGGGGCTGGTGCCTTCCTCGGTCACCTCCCACAAAGGGAGGCCAGACTGCGGCTTAGGCCGGCTCCCTATTAAACTGTCAGTAAGACATCCCATGAGGGCTCCTAGTATGTGAGAGGGGGCAGGTTGGGCTGAGGGGATTCTCCCCCCCCCCCATCCCAGTGCATGAATTCCGTGCACCAGGCCCCTAATCATCAGATAAATGCAAATTAAAACCACGAGATATCACCTCAAAACCTGTCAGAATGGCTATCATCAATAAATCAACAAACAAGGGTTGGTACAGATGTGGAGAAAAGGGAATGCTGGTGCACTGTTGGTGGGAATGCAGATTGGTACAGCCATTGTGGAAAGCAGTGTGGAGTTATCTCAAAAATATAAAAATAGAACTGCCTTATGACCCAGTTATTCCACTTCTGGGAATATATCTGAATAAACTGGAACACTGACTTTGAAGAATATATGCACCCCTATGCTCAGTGCAGTGCTATTTACAACTAGTGGCCCAGTGCACAAAATTCGTGCATGGGGGGGGGGGGGTGTCCCTTAGCCCAGCCTGAACCCTTTCTTATCTGGGACTCCTCAAGGGATGTCCAAAACCGGCATTTGGACATCCCCCTCACAATCCAGGTTTGCTGGCTCCTAACCACTCACCTGCCTGCCTGCCTGATTGCCCCTAACCAATCTGCCTGCAGGCCTTCTTCCCCCGCACTTGCAGGCCTCATCACTCCCAACTGCCCTCCCCTACTGGCCTGATCACCCCTAACCGCCTCTGCCTAGGCCCCGCCACCATGGCTTTGTCCAGAAGGATGTCTGGAAGGTCACCCAGAAGGTCTCCTGGGCTAATTAGCATATTACCTTTTTATTAGTATAGAAGATAGCCAAGATTTGGAAACAGCCAAACTGCCCATCGGTAGATAAGTAGATAAAAAAGCTGTGGTACATTTACACAGTAGAATACTACTCAGCTGTAAAGGAAAAAAAAAAGGAAATCATACCTTTTGCAACAGCACAGATGGACATTGAGAGTATTATGAAATAAGCCAGTCAGAGAAAGACAAATACCATATTATTTCACTTATATATGGAATCTAATGAACAAAATACACTAACAAACAAAATAGAGACTCATAGATACTGGGTGAAAAATGTGAAAAGATTAAGAGGGGAAAAAAACCCAACTCACAGATAGTCTGGTGATTACCAAAGGAAAAGGGGAGTGAGAGAGGTAGAAGAGGATAAAGGGAGGATAAGTGGTGAAGGAAGGAGACTTGACTTTGTTTGGTTTTCCAGAACTGTATACTTGAAACCTACATAATTTTATTAACCAACACCATTGCAATAAATTCAAGAAAAAATTTTTTTTTATTTTATTACCTGAATTGGATGTTTACTAAATGAGGCTGGGAGCCATCTGATTGCCAATAAGTTTCTAAATTGTCATCTCGTAATTGATCCACTCCAAATCCTAAAACACCACAAGTGACAATAAATTCTCATGCTAAAGAAAGAGCTGTATATTTAAAATATAAAATAACTATACATATATATATATATATGTATGTATATATATACACACACACATACATACATGTTTTATATATATGTATATACACATACATACATATATATGTTTATGTGTGTGTGTGTGTGTGTGTATGTGTGTATACACACACATACACACACAAACACATATATACTGAGTGGCCAGATTATTATGATCTCTGAACACCTAATAATCTGGCCACTCTGTATATCCTATAACTATATAATAAAAGGCTAATATGCAAATTGTCCCCTTGATCAGAAGTTCGACCAGCAGGCATGCCAGCCAACTGCCCATGTCTCCTCTCCCTGGCCAAGCTGGCTGGACCCCACCCATGCACGAATTCATGCACTGGGCCTCTAATACACACACACACACACACACACACACACACACACACACTGAGTGGCCAGATTATTATGCATTCAGAAATCATAATAATCTGGCCACTCTGTGTGTGTGTGTGTGTGTCCAGAAAGTTTGATAAATAGAATGGTTTAAATCAAGCACTTCAAACTCTCTGCCCACAGGCTGCACGTGGCCCACAACAAATATTTTTGCAGTATGTAAGAAACATTTTAAAATTTTGTAACTTAATTTTTACAATATCCTGTTATACATAATTGTTAAGAACTACAGTGTTCGCTACTGACTGATTACTATAATTGTGTCATTCATTTCCCTTACACACTTTATGTGCAGGCACACTATTTCTCTCCACTAATACTAGCAGTGAATATTTTAACAGCCAATTGCCATGTCATTAGTCTTGGACTGACTTGTTTGGTATGAGCTACAGGAAATATTTCGCTTTTGGAGAACAGAAAAATAGCTTTATTTGCGTTATGCTTATTAATTTGGTGTAGTTATTCAGTGTCTGATAAGTTAATGTTCAAGAAAAAATATTAAATTTTATTAAAATGTTCTATTATTTTATGTTAAGTTACTCATTTATTTCAGGCCTTTGAATTCAGCATGTCTCTATCAAAATAAACCCACGTTTCTATGAAAATTGAAGCTTTTGGTTTATTTTGCAGCCCACATAAACAAACCTTGTTTATTTGGCCCATGTTAGCCTTTGAGTTTGACATGCTTAGTTTAAATGATTCCAAAAAACAAGTAACATAAAAAAGAGAGAGTGAGACAGGCATTACCATCTTATTTGCAACATGATATCAAAGAAAATGGTAAAATAGCATCCACAAATTTTTGAGAGAGAAAGACTGACATTCAAGATTTCTCTCAACCAAGAGTAAAATAAAGTTACTTTGGGATATGTAATCATTCAAAAAGTGTATCACCCACTGATCCCAAATAACTTAATCACAGCAGAGATAGGGGGGGGATAAATAGACTTTATGACATATGCATAAATTCAAGTGGATAGAAATAACGCAATTAGGAAGAAATATATAACAGATGAAAACTCAAATTATTTTAGAATTAAAATAAAATATATAGACAAAAAGAATATTAAAGTCAGTCCAGAATAGAATAAAACTGTACTGGTAAGTAGTTATTACAAACAGCTTTTTTGTTTTGTTTTACCTGGTTTGCAAGATGACAGTGACCAAACAGCTTGTGACCCAATCTCCCGTACGGTTCCAGTCCTTTCCAACTGCTTAGGGTCCGCACCAGGAGGTGTCTTGTTTGGTGTGGTCATTTTTAAAATATTCTATGTAGAAAAAAAAAAGAATATTCACATTATACTGAATTTTTTTTCAAAAGGTAAAAATAAACATTTAATAGCAAAATGGATCACTCATAGACCCTTATTAATAATAATCACCTTATTCTCAAAATGCAGTTAACATAACCACTGTAATTTTTAAAATCTTGGGAATTCGGCTTCTTAAATATATTATGTGCCAAGCAGCAGAGTACAGTAGGCAAAGGGGCACAGAATTAGGAATTAGGGTTTTAGCTTCAGCCCCTTTTTTAGCCTAGATATTGGGAAGGTCTGGACTTTATTTCCTCTCCCGTTAAAGAGGTTGACTTGATCTATAATTCCATAGTGTTATACAGTACTATTCCTCTGTGAGTAAAATTTCTTAATTCAAATGACTTTTTTTTCCCTTAGAAAACTCAGATAGAAATGCTCTTATTCCTGAAATATGTGAATATGGGTCTCCATTTTAAATAACCCATTAAGTGATGCAGAGAAAAATTGTGGGGGGCTATTTCTCTGTTTTCCGAGACCCGCATGGAAAACGACAGGTTCCTGAGTGGGATTAAGAAATTAAAGGAAGCCGAAACCGGTTTGGCTCAGTGGATAGAGCGTCAGTCTGCGGACTGAAAGGTCCCAGGTTTGATTCCGGTCAAGGGCATGTACCTTGGTTGCAGGCACATCCCCAGTGTGGGGTGTGCAGGAGGCAGCTGGTCGATGTTTCTCTCTTATCCATGTTTCTAGCTCTCTAACTCTCTCCCTTCCTCTCTGTAAAAACTCAATAAAAAATATTTTTTTAAAAAAGAAAGAAAGAAATTAAAGGGGGAAAAAAGAGACCAAGAGGCAGAAATAGATTCAAGCTGGGATCCAGGCTGTCGACTGTCACTCTGATGGAGAGACAGTCAACACCCACCACATTTTGGGGAAACATGTTCCCAGGGCATCGCTCTGCCTAACGCCTTGAGTTCAGCTGATGATAATTAAAGGTCATCCATGTGCATTCCCTCTACAAAATAATCACATTTTCCCACTAATTGTCAAAAGCTCCATTTAGCTGAGACTGGTTTATCTCAGTGGATAGGCCTGTGGACTGAAAGGCCTCAGGTTCGGTTACGGTCAGGAGCACGTATTTTGGTTGCGGGCACATCCCCAGTAGGGGGTGTGCAGGAGGCAGCTGATCGATGTTTCTCTCTCATTGATGTTTCTAACACTATCCCTCTCAATTCCTCTCTGTAAAAAGTCAATAATATATGTGTGTGTGTGTGTGTGTGTGTGTGTATCTTTTTTTTTTTAAAGCTCCATTTATATATGCTCTTACCATAGAAGACAAAGTCAGAAAAATGGCTTCAAGGTCTGTGTAACTGGCCAATTCTAAACCAAAAGTTTACTTCATCTTTCACATCTTTTGCTAATCTTGTTATATCTATGCAAACTTCTTGCAGAAGGAACAGTATAGAAAACTGCCTCAAAAATTCGAAGTTACAGCTATTGAATATCTTTATACATGCTATTATAAATCTGGACCAATAGTTCCACATACTATCTCCTTGATACCTCCCATTTGATCTCAGTTGTTCCCTAATCCCCACAACAGCACTTACTCACTAAATTGTAGTGCCACTGGACTGTAAAATTCATAAAGGCCTAAAACTTAAATGCTCAATTGTCAATTTACTGAATGAATAAATGAATGTGTGTGTGTGTGTGTGTATTCAATATACAGTCAAGTACTTGCCACGTACAAGTTAAGTAAGGTCTAAGGTGAGGCAATTAAACCTCTGACCATTATTACAAGTTGAATAATGTTGAAAAAAAGAATATGCACATTATACCAGGCCCTGACCATTTTTTTTTCCACAAGCTGAATTACAAGCTGTGTCCAAAAATGGCAAACTGTAAAAAACAAAACAAAACAAAACAACAAAAAGCAAAACGGCCCATTTCGCTACTAGAGCTGAATTCCACCGCCGGACTTGGTACTGGACGCCACCAAGTGGATAAAACACGGGGTTCGGATGAGACTGGGTTCCTGCCCGTACAGTCCAGGAGGAAATGAGTCCAAAGAAGGAACATCAGCATCTGGACCAGACTCTTCCTGTCCTGCTGGACACCTGTGCTGGGAGGGCTAAAACGGGCAACGGCTAACGCTCCGTTCCTGACCCACCGGCCTCGCGAGTGGGCGCGGAAAACTAAAAAATAAAGACTGAGGATGGTGAAGAGAACGCATGTGCTTAAGGCAGAACCATTCTCCCCATCAAAAGCTCAGGCACTTACGGCTTGCAGACCGGGTATGCTGCAGCTCTCAGGTGGCGATGACTCCCTGCAGCGGATCCGCACCACTCCCACTCAGCTTCCCCCGGACCGCCCGGCTTCCCAGTGACGTCGGACGGGGGCGTCGCGCGGCAGTGACGTCACGCCCCCGCGCCGCGCCCGGCGCTCCCTATCGCGTGCGCGCCCTGCGTCCCCGAGGCCTGCGCGAGGCCGGCGCGGCTGAGCACCGCCATTTTGGCCGGAGGCCGTGGGAACACGTTGTGGGCGCCCGGAGGAGTGACAGCCACCCCGGGTTCGGCGTCGGCGCTCCCCTCCGCGAGGGGGTCGTTATCTCCGGGTAAGGAAGCAGCCCCCGAGGCGTGTGACCGGGAGCCGTCCCCCCCGCCTCGATGTAAAGACTGGGGAACCTGGGGTTAGGCCTCCGGCGGCGGCGGCGAGGGGGGCCGCCGCGGCGGCGCGTGGCAGCCGGCGAGGGCAGGGCGCGCGGGGCTCCCGCTCCAGCGGGTCTGGTTCTCGGCCGCTGGAGCCCGCCAACCCCGCCGGCGGCGGCGGCGGCGAGGATGGGCCTGGCTAGAGGCCGCCTCAGCGATCCTGCCCTCGCGGCGTCCAGCCCCCGGGACCCCGCTGCTGCCCTGGAGCTGAGCCTTGTGGAGAGGAGGGCGCCTTCGGGGTTTACGGGACCCCCCGCCCCCCGTTGCCTCCCCTCCTCCCCGGGCGCAGTAAAATGGGTATATTTCCACACGTGCGTATTTGGTTTCGGCGAGTCCGCAGCCCCGTCTCCCACCGTATGGTGACGGGGGGATGAGTCAGAGGCATCCTGCTGCCGCGAAGCTGAATTACATAGTCTTCGTCCCCTCCCTGTCTGGACAGAAACGGTGGCCGGACGTCGCTCTGCTTTTCTCATAGAACAACGAGTACCAGGTTTTAACGGGCATGACCCCAGCTAATCTCCCCGTTAAACGCCTTTCGCTTTTTTTTTTTTTTTTTTTTTGGTGCGCTTTCCCCCTCAGTGACTTATTCCCTCTGCCCCCTTCATCAGGGGCCAGTGTCTTAGCTCCTTGAGATCAGGGGTGGTGTCTTCACTCAAAATGCCTTTATTTTTGTTTTTTTGTTTGTTTGTTTGTTTTCCTTCCAGAGGTTCGGACCTGGTAGTCACTACGGCCAAAGCCCTTCCACATCTGAACAGGCAGGCGAATGGGCATTAGCCTGTTTTTGCTGGGTATGGTTACGTATAGATGACTGTCAAAACAATGTTTTATTTTTATTTTACCCTCTGCCTCTGGGCTGCTAGGGAGGCAGTAATGACAGTGGCGTTTGTGTTGCAGTCCCTCAGTACACGAGACCCATGTCCTGGGAATCTTCATTCTGTCCAGCTTTGTCAGGATTAACCAAGGTCCTCTTGACCTGTGTTTGAACCAAAAGGGTTTTTTTTTTTAATTTTTATTTTAGTTAAACACCTTGTTCTCCCTATTAAAAAAAAAATCTTTTAGGAAAATCGTTTCATTGTTGTGGGGAAAAGAAAACAATATTAATTTAGAGTCCCTTCTAAATGTCTTCAATTTAAGACCCTGAAATCAGTTGTGTACCACTCCCAACTTAGATGTTTTATGAGACCAATAATCCATGGTAATGATAGGTTAGACTACTTCGTGCGGTATTAAGCATCACTTAACAGTGATCTCTGAATGCTTTCACACGGTGCTATAGTAATTTTGGTCTTAGGCTGCAGAAGGCTTTCATGTGTGCAACCCTTTTTTGTTCCTCCCAGCTGGAAGAAGGACAGTGACAGCCATTGTTTGGGTACCTATTTTGAACAGTTTTTCAGATCTGAAATATCTTCAAACCTCTTTGTTTCCAGGAATAAATAATTTATTACTTTATTATATAATAGAGCCCTGGTGCAGGAGCTTGGGGGGGGAGGGGGGCGGGGTCCTTCAGCCTGGCCTGCACCCTCTCACAGTCCAGGAGCCCTGGAGGGATGTCCGACTGATGGCTTATGTCCCTGGTCAACAAACTGCGGCTCTCGAGCCACATGCAGCTCTTTGGCCCCTTGAGTGCGGCTCTTCCACAAAATACCACAGCCTGGGCGAGTCTGTTTTGAAGAAGTGGCATTAGAAGAAGTTTAAGTTTAAAAAATGTGGCTCTCAAAAGAAATTTCAATCGTTATACTGTTGATATTTGGCTCTGTTGACGCATGAGTTTGCCAACCACTGGGTTAGGCCCACTAAATTGTCAGTCGGACATCCTTAGCGCTGCCACAGAGGCGGGAGAGGCTCCCACCAGCTGTCAGTGCTCATCATAGTGGCCAGTCGTTCTACCATTCAGTCATTTGCATATCAGCCTTTTATTATATGGGATACTCTGTAGATATAGTCCCCTAGAACCATAAGAAATGCAAAAAATTCACTGTTAACTCATTCTCGAATTGCCTCCACTTAAAATCAAATTGCCCCGTGGGGCACAAGCTGCACCTTGGGAACCAGTGGGCTTGACGCTTTTCCTCTCTCAGCTTCATTTCTGAATACAGACGCATATACCATGGGAAGTGTAATCTCTTCTCCGCCTCCCTCACTGGGTTGTCAGGAGGAGATTCTGAGCTAATAAATCTAGAAATGTTTCATCAAGTAAGTGCTGTCTAAAGGGGAAGGGATGGTTATTTTTAAGCTCATGGGTACCCTCGCAGGTAGTGGTGCTGATTAGGGGAGAAGGCACCACTAATGGGACTGTAGCTATGGAAGCTTTGAGGAGGGCTCCAGGCCTCAGAGGGGCGGGCTCCAGGCCTCAGAGGGGCGGACTCCGGCCAGCAGCCCTGTAGCAGTAGTAATCACTGGAGGTGCTGGCTGGGGGGCAGCAAGGCCAAAGGGGGAGTAACTGTCAAACCTCCCCGCTTGGTGCCATTCTTTAAATTGTATGTGGCTGTTTTGCAGCTATATGTGCAACAAGTGCTTTGGGGGTGCTGACAGGTCATCGCTGGCGTGCTATTGTGGGCACCCCTAGCAGGGGTAGTGGGGGAAGAGATTGGGAGTGGTAAGTGAGGGCTGTGGCTACCCCTGAGAGGAGGTCTCCTGCCTGGTCAGCCTCCCCGTCTCCCCAGGGTACAGGTGCTAGGGTAGGGTGTCCATGTAGGGGGTGGGAGAGCTCCCTGTGGTCACTTCCTCTTCCTTCTTTGCAGTCCGGGCTCCTGTCAGGTGCTCTCTTCAGACCCCCTGGAACTTGGCTCCGGCCACCCCGCCCTTCCGTGGTTCCCTGCAGCCCCACATCACTCCTGTCAGGAGGCTGCGGGCAGCCTGGTCCTGGGGCAGGGTTTGGGGAGCAGCCTGGGTCTGCCTTGGGTGGGATTCGGCTGAGAGACTGGCTGGGAGGAGATCGGGGGAGACTCAGACCCGTCCCCCCATCCTGCTGAATGGTCATTATGTGATGGCGTCCTGGTCAATTTGCATATTCCTCTAATTATTAGTATAGACAAGATGGTTTGAAGTAATTGGTGAAATGTTTTAGTAGTTTGGCAGACATAAAGTTTCATTTAAGCAATTTCATGATAAAAGATTAATCCCATAGAGAATTTATTACACTCATTCACCAGGTTATTTGTATGGTGTCCAGTTTTATTTTAATAGCTACCTAAAGTGTCTTCAGTTTTCAGGGAGTTGTCACTTCCAGGATGATAGCTTTCTGGAGCAATTCAAGAGTCATTTAATTTCTTCCTCTTGTAATCTTTATGAGACCTGAACCAGTTTTTAAAGGCTTTAAAGGGATAAAATGAACCTGTTAATTAACATAACTTTGTGTATTACGTAAATATTTAGTCTCCTTTTTGGTGATTTTTTTTTCTTTCAGTATATACTTAAGTGGATAACCATCACTGTGAAATATTGGTAACTTGAAAGGTTTCTGAAATTATTATAAGTGTAGGAAAATTATTTACTATATTTAAACATTTCTTTATTCACATGGTTCAGCTCCTTCTATGTCCTAGACATCGGTCTAGCCATTGAGATGAACAATTGGACAAAAATCCCTGCCCTCATGATAGAGTACATTCTACTTGGAAAGGAAAAAAATATTGTCTGTGCGTGTAGAGAGAAAGAATATAAAAATCATATATACACTGAGTGGCCAGATAATTTGATCTCTGAATGCACAACATTCAGTTGAAATCTTGCAATGACTTCCCTTCCTTAGCTAGATGTTAGGAATATTATACAGGTTATATAGACTGTATATAAATATTAAGACCCACAGGTTGAGAACCGCTAGCAGGGTCACCTAAAACCATCAGAAAACACAAATATTTACATTACAATTCATAACAGTAGAAAAATTACAGTTATGAGGTAGTAACGAAAATAATTTTACGGTTGGGGGTCACCACAACATGAGGAACCGCATTAAAGGGTAGTGACATTAGAAAAGTTGAGAACCACTGGTATAGAGTGTGGGGCAAAAGCAGATTTACAGTTGTGAGTATGTGAAAGAGTTTATTCTTATATTATTTATTAATTTCTGAATTATTTTCCATATGAACCACTAAAAACTTACTTTTGCCCCACTCTGTAATACCATATATAGTGTATACATATATGTTGAATACATATAAACTTGTCATATAATAGAAAGAGCTAAGAAAAAAATAAAACAGGAAAGAGGGACAGAAAGGCAGTGGGATATATTTTTTGGTGGTATAGCTAGAAAGGGAAAGTTCACTGAGAAATAAAACTTAAAAAGACTTGAAGGAGTAAGCCATGTAACTCACTATGGAGAATAGCATTACAGGCAGAGAGAAGAGAAAATGCCAAAAACATATCTGGTATATACTAGGACTTAACAACAAGAAATCAATGTGATAGGCGAAATGAATAGCTAGACTAGTTGGAGATGAGTTTGCAATGTTAACAGAGGCTGGTCAGTGCCTTGTTGGTTATTTTAAGGACTTTGGCTTTTATTCAGAGCCAGGAAGGGAAGCCATTGCAAGATTTCAAACAGAGGTGTGACATGAATTGGCTTACACATTAAGAGGATCATTCTGGCTCCTGTGTAGAGAATGAACTGTTTCAGGGGTTGGAATACAAGGAGGTAAGAGTAGAACCAAAGAGATGTCTTGGAAAGCTATAAGAGCAATGGCATAAAAAGCTGTTTTGATGGAATAATAGTCACTAAACCTTGGAATGGATTCCAGAAAAAAAATAGAAACTTGAAACAATTGATTATAGGCAACTCTTTTAAGCAGTCTTGCTATAAAAATATAAAGCAGCCCAAACCGGTTTGACTCAGTGGATAGAGCATAGGCCTGCAGACTAAAGGGTCCCAGGTTCGATTCTGATCAAGGGCATGTACCTCAGTTTCGGGCACATCCCCAGTATGGGGTGTGCAGGAGGCAGCTGAATCAATGTTTCTAACTATCCCTTTCCCTCGCTGTAAGAAAGAAAAAAATCAATAAAATATAATATATAGAGCAATGAGGGATGTGGGGTCAGATAATAGTGTTCGGATGCTGATGGAATAAGCCAGTAAAGAAATAACTGATGATGTGAAAGACAGGAGGGAGTCTGTGGAATATTCTTAGTGGATGTCTTTTAGTGTGCAAATAGACTTAGCTCTGGAAATCGGTATAGTGATTGCTGGCTGGCGCAAGGATTCACTTGAAATGACACTAGTCAGCATGGCTTTTGTGTTTTCTCTGTCCATTTCAGCTGTATGTGTGTAGGTGAAAAATTGGTTTTAACCAGGATTATAGTTGAGTAGAAATGGTTGACAATGGAAATTTAGCTGGGTACTGAGGGAAATGAAGCTATGAAGGGTTGAGAAAAAGTAGAAATATGGTAGTGTCGAGATATAGTGGTTGTAGGTCTGAGAAATGGGGAAATTCAAAGGTTTGGGTTGTTGTGTATGAGACGGGTGAGCTGAAAAGATAAGAGTGATGGTTGGTGAATGAGGTACCGTATTTGCCGGCATATAAGACGACCCTTTAGCCCTGAAAAATATGCCTCCAAGTGGGGGGTAGTCTTATACGGCAAGTATATAACAAACTCTGTATTTTGAGTGGAAATGTTAGGGGGTCGTCTTATACGCCAAATCGTCTTATACGCCGGCAAATACGGTATTTGTAATGGAGACTATGGAGAGATTGTAGTTGGTAAAGGCGAGGTCAAGGGTTTGACTGAAAGAGTGAGTGGCTGAGGGAGGGTGAAAAACCAGATCATTGGAGGAAAGGGGTTAATTAACTGAGGGGACAGGCTATTAATAGGTGATTAATCTATGAACATACATTGAACCAAGAATTATGACAGGAGTTGTAGAAGAGGGTGAAAGTTAGCCAATGTCTGAAATCCTCAAAGCGTGGGAGCAAGTGATCTGATAGTCGGTCAGTAAATGACAAAAGAAGTTGAATGATCTGAAATGCAAAAGATGAAACGTTTATTGAGAAGGAGGAGATAATAATAGCCTGGTAGGAGCATAATTTCTTATTCTCCTCCATGTATAATGATATTGAGTTATGTGAGAGATCTACAACGGGAACCAGTCTGTCAAAAAATAAAAAGAGTCATAAACCAACAGAATGTCTTTGTCAATAAATAGTCTTGGCCTCGGGTTCTTTCATCACATATTGGAAAACTGGTGTATTAGGCACTTTGGGGACTTACTTACTTTAAATCACAAGTCTAAGAAAATTAAGTTCAATTTAAGTCTATTACTAGCCCAGTATTGTAAAAGATTTTTAAGTTTACTTTGACCTTAGCTACATAATCAGTGGCATTGTTAAATATCCAGACTTATAAAAGTTTTAAAAGTGAATACAGTCTATACTTAGTTACTTTGTTTCCTTTTCTTTTCAGTGCTCTTAGCATAAAATTCATCTTGTGCATATTGCAAGTTCCCAGATAAATGCAGTTTTTACTTTTTTTACTTTACCAACACAATGGTCAGAATCTTAGAAATTGCCATTTTCATCAATAGAGTCATTATAGTCAGATGGATAGTTTTATTCATATATTACTACATGAAGTAATGCTTTGAGAGGGGGAGTAAACATCTTTATCATGCGTATTAGTTGTCATGTCAGGTTTTTCTATTCGGTATTCATTCACTGATCTGTATTCGTATACTGGTAACAGTACTAATTACTGAGGTCTTATATCATATTTTTCCATCTGCTCTTTTTCAGCTTTCCTAGCTGTTAGTGTTTTTTTCATAAGAGCTCTAAATTTGGTTTGTTTGGTTAATTTTCTCTCTCCTCCCCTCCTCACTTGAGATTGGATTAAATGTATAAATTAGGGGAAGGTTGAAATCTCTAGTGTTACTATTCTCTATGTAAAATCTCATTCTGTTTGTTGACTCTTTTATGTTTTTTAAAGGTATTTTAAAAGTTGCCTCACATTTGTATGTGTCTTGTTAGGTTGATTCCTAGGTCATTTCTTTTTTTGTGACGATGAAAGGTGGTATTTTTTTTTTTACTTAATTCCAGATAATCATATCGGAATATAGGGTTAATTTATGTCCTCCTATCTAACTCTTTTTCAATTTTATATTCTTTATTGTTTAAAATATTATATATAAGTCTTCTTTTGCCCCATTGACCTCTCCCTAGCCACTCCTACACCCACCCCTCCTGTCTCTGTCCTTTGGTTATGCTCATATGCATGCATACAAGTCCTTTGGTTGATCTCTCCTATCTAACTTTTATGCCTGACTTATTTCTCAATTAATTGCATTGATTATGTCATAATTTTGTTAATTTCTCTTTAACAGAAGAGCTGGCTATTCCTAGCTAGAATTATGGCAGATAAATTAACAAGAATTGCTATTGTCAACCATGACAAATGTAAACCTAAGAAATGTCGGCAAGAGTGCAAAAAGAGTTGCCCTGTGGTTCGAATGGGTAAGCTATTCCATGGATCATTTAAAGATAAGAGATTTAAAAGGAATAAGTTGGCTTCGTAGTTGTCTAGACTTTTGCCATTAGTTTCTTTGAAATGTAAAGACAACACCAGATTTTGTTCTGAATTTTTTGTTTTTGACTATATGATTCTGTTTCTTTTAAATTGTAGGATAATGTATTAGTATCAGTATTTTTAAATAGTTATTGAATATAAAGTCAAACCAGAGTTTAAGTTACTGATATTTTTAACTGTTCTACAAAATTCTGTAATTACTCTAAGTAATGGAGAAAAGATTGCCAAAATGTTTGTATTTGATAATATTCTCACTTTAAAGAGCTTAATAAGAATCCCTGTTAATGAGGTTTTGCTATATTTTCAAGATAAAATAAATTTACAGCAATTCAGAATTGATGAATTATTTGTAATCTTTACAACTGTGTTAAAGTAATTGAACTTAGGCTTATGAATCTTAAGAAACTTTAGATGTCATAGATGTTGATTCCTAGATCATAGTCTACCATACTGTTAAGAGATTCTATTATTAATAGTCCTGTTTATATGCCAAGTTTAATTTTGTCTGTATATTAGGTGACTACTTAACTTTTAGAATTTCAATGATCTAGCTAATATTTCATTCCTTTCTCTGGCATATTGGTACATTACCATTTGCCAGGCATATTTTGTGAATTAAATATTTAGGTCAGTCAGCTTAAAAATAAAACTTAGGATCTGCCACAATTCTACCAGCATATTTTCTTCCCCTGTACTAAATTAAACAAAATAAATATGTTAGAGTCATCTCCCTCTTGCCTCATAAATGTATTTTTCTTTTGCCAGGAAAACTGTGCATTGAGGTTACACCCCAGAGCAAAATAGCTTGGATTTCTGAAACTCTTTGTATTGGTTGTGGTATTTGTATTAAGGTAAGTAATATTTTATTTACCAAATGAAATTTATAACCTGAAAATGAAATCTGAAAATTCTGAATATATTATAATTGTTTTAAAGAGGCAAAATATAAAGCATTGAGTAAAGAATATAAATTTTGTAATTATATCAATAATCAAATATTGCTTTGTAATTGGGCCAAATTTTTATTTCAAAACTATCCTCACCATACTCAATTTTGTAAAGGCATTTCCAATCAAAAATATATTTTTCCCCCATGTTTTTATGAGAAGAATAATTCTTCACCAGAACTTTTTGGGAATATGAATACTAAAAATATGAGTTATATAACATACATTTGTGTTCAGTTTAACCTAATCTTTTAAGTGCTTTTTTTGCTGTATATACATACTTCTCTTGTTGAATTTACTCCATTAGTATAATTTTTCCAAATATCCCAAATTAGATTTTGTTGCATTGAAAAGTTTGATTAGGGTTTTGACTTACGAATGAAGAATTTCCAACTTAAATTCATGAAAGATGTTTAGGAGCCATTTCACAAAGTTCTTAATTTAGGTGTTTTTATTCATAGATCGTGTGCATTTTAGAAAGGACCTTTACCAGAGTATGGATACCACCCTGTTACTTATTCTAATAAGCCTATGTGTACTTTGCATTGTCTCCCAGAAATAAAGTACCTGAAAGCATTTTCCCATATTTTGAAAATATAAGCAGGAAATATTTCTTCCAGCAAATATTTACTAATCTTTTATATACCAATGTTCTTTGGTGCTGGAAATCTGATTTTGAGTAATATATTTTTAATTCTAGAAAGAAAGAACTTTATTTTCTTTTTTCGCTGCTGTAGGAAAATGAGGTTCCAAGATTTGGGGTATGCACTTCAGTGGCTGAAAAGATACTAATGTGATGAGTCTGTTTTGGGAGTGAGGATAGTATATACCTGAGAATTAAGATGCTTATAATGCACTTCATATATGAACAATATGGATTTTTTTCCCCTTGTGAGATTTAGAGAAGTTTAAATTACTTTTAGCCTATAAATATTTTATGTACATTGACGGAATAAAAAGAATTCTATAAATGAAGGTAACTTGATTGGCAGAAAAATACCTCATGTAAAGAATTAATAGTTTTGTTTAGAAGGTAGTAATTACTTATTTAGAAAACAAAAATTTTGTTTATTTACCTATGTTTATATAACATAAAAGGAAAACTCACTGAAATTTTTCTATACAGACTTTGAATTGGTCCCTGAGCTCACTGAACAGGTCTGCTAAACAAATCTCAAATGTGATTATACTCTGGGATGTACCTTTTTCAAGTTATATGTACTTCTGATAAGTTTCTCTAGCCACATTACCACTCTTTATATATATTGGTTTCAGAGAGGAAAGGAGGGGGAGAGAGAGATAGAAACATCAATGATGAGAATCATTGGTCAGCTGCCTCTTACACCCCCCACACTGGGGATTGGGAACGTGCCCTGATGGGGAATCAGACCCTGACCTTCTAGTTCATAGGTTGACGTTCAACCACTAAGCCACGCAGGCCGTGGCACATTACCACTCTTAAATGAACCTCTAGTTCTTGCCATTCTTGTTTCATAGACATTTATCTGATTACTAGTCAACTATTATTTGAGTAAGTTTTTCTATAAATAAGTCTTTTTTTTTCATGTGAATTTACTCAGTTGGAATAAGAAACATCTTTTTCATATGGGATAGTTAAAAATCGCAGCAGAAAGACATTAATCCTTGTTCTATCCAAATGTAATGCCAGCTTTAGTTGGGACATAAATAGACCCAAAAGGTACAATCCATGACCTTAAAGGACTTAAGTTAGAAATGGATGCATACAAAGACAGGAAGAAGGAAATAGAGGGGAGGAATCTGTCATAAGCTGAACATGCAGTTGTATAGTGCTCATGTTTTATCTTTCCTTTAACCTTCTTTTATCTAATGATGTAAAATAAATGCACACAGAACTTCCAAGTTCTGTGAAGTTTTTCAATAAGTAGTAAATGAACATTAAATGTCTAACATTATGACATTCACTGATTGTAATGCAAAATTAGTTGATACAATTTTTGCTTCTAGAAACTTTTAAGTAAATAAAAGGAAATGAAAAATATTTTACATCTTTGTGCAACTCCATGTTCAGTAGATTGCTTATAAAAACTTATTAATCTCTCCCTTCCAAAAATTAACAAAAAATTCTTTACTTTAAATAACAGAAATGCCCCTTTGGCGCCTTATCAATTGTTAACTTACCAAGCAACTTGGAAAAAGAAACAACACATCGATATTGTGCCAATGCCTTCAAACTTCACAGGTATATTTTCAAGTCAACATTCCTCTTTACTTCGGTGAGAAGTAAAATGCATTTGGAATTTTCAAAGATATGCAAAACTGGGGAACAACTATTACCCATGCACTAATACAATATTATAACATCATGTGGAATCATATTATATATATCAGTTGTTTATTCTGGCCAGCATTAGAGTTACCTGGTCTTTTTAAAGCTAATGCCCAGGTTTCAGCCCAGTTGATTAACATCCTATCTCTGGATGAAAAGTCTGGACCTCAGTAAGTTGTTAAAGCTCCAAGATGATTCTAATATATAACTGGAGTTGAGAATCGCTATTGTTAATAAACCTATATTCCCAAAAAGACTTTTAAGGAAACTTGTCCTTGATTTTATTCATGTATTAATTTCATGATCAACAGAGAATATTACTCTGAACTTGGACATATATTATTAAATTACAGGAGTCCTTTGAGGTTTTTCATCTGCTAACCACTGATAGTTTTAATCTGGAAGTCTAGATTTAACTAATAAAAAGGTATTTCTCAACCTGCCAGCTTTAAGGGGCCTCCTGCAGCAGGGAGAATGAAGTGGAATATTTCTGGTTGATGTGGCACTTCTCTCCTTGTAAGTAAGTGGCAGGAAAACAACAACAACAAAAACAACAGTGTGAGGTTGCACCTGCTATGATATTTTTTACCAAAGCATTTTTTTTTACATTAAAACTGAGCCTTATGTGCAAAGAATAATTGTTACTTTACTACAGACTTTGAATAAATTGGAGTAATATTGCCATAGATGCATATCTAACAATTAACAGTTTAAGTTCATCTTGGCTGGGGGTTTTTCTAATAGCCAATAATATCTGGCATATATCTCTTAGTTTAATGGATGTGTGTGGAGTGCAAGTGTATTAAAGTATATCATTCTGATATGTAGCTTTTTCTGAGTTTTATTTTTGTATACTTTTGACAGGTTACCTATCCCTCGTCCAGGTGAAGTTTTGGGATTAGTTGGAACTAATGGTATTGGAAAGTCAACCGCTTTAAAAATTTTAGCAGGAAAGCAAAAGCCAAACCTCGGAAAGTACGATGTATGTATTACCACCTTATAAAAAATTGATAGCTTGGGTTGGTTTTTTGAGACTGAAAGAAAGTGTATATGTCATTTTTTGTTTTGCTTTTGTTAATCCTTACCCAAGGATATTTTTCAATTGATTTTTAGAGAGAGTGAAAGGAAGTGGGGGTGTCAGAGAAAGAGATCCTCGATTTGAGGTAGATACATTTAATTGGTTGCCTCCTACATGCACCAGACCAGGACCAGGGATTGAGCCTGCAACTGAGGTACTTGCCCTTGACCAAAATCAAATCTGGGACTCTTCAGTCCTCAGACTAACCAATGCTCTATCCATTAAGGCAAACCGTCCAGGGCTGTGTCTTTGTTTTTTAAGTTATTTTCAAAATTATTTGTGGAATTAATGCTAAGAATCTATACATAGATGAAAGTCCTTCATTTTTTAATTAAAATCTGTTGGTGCTACTTACCTGATTATTCTGAGTTTTACTAAACTGTCATGAAATTGATTTGAAATTAAATCCTCAATATTAAGATTAAGTTAGAAGCCAAAAGTATTCTGTTTGGACACATGTTCTATTTTGTATAACAGTCATCCTCGTTGCAATTGTATTATTAAATTAAATTCAGGTAATTATATGTATATGTCTAGGATCCACCGGATTGGCAAGAAATTTTGACTTACTTCCGTGGATCTGAATTGCAAAATTACTTTACCAAGATTCTAGAAGATGACCTTAAAGCTATTATCAAGCCTCAGTATGTAGACCAGATTCCCAAGGCTGCAAAGGTCAGTTGCTTTTTAGGAAGAATTTATACTTTATAGATATTGATGGAGGTATAAAATATATATAAAATTAAAGCAAAGATTGAAGGGATTTTAACATTGAATTTAATTTTAATATTGGAGAAAAACGGTAATGACTGTTTTTGTCCTTATTATGACAGGGGACAGTAGGGTCTATTTTGGACCGAAAGGATGAAACAAAGACACAAGCAATTGTATGTCAACAGCTTGGTAAGTGTGTATGTTGTGTATGTGTTTGAATAGGCCCTAAACTTAAATTATAGAACAAATGTCTTTATATGGATGATTGAAATGCATGGGGAAATCTCTGGTAGTTGTCATCTTTACTTTTTATTTCGCACAATTTTCAACTGAAATAGTCAAACTCAGAATGACCTACAATATAAATTTTACTTAGCAGAGGTGAAATAAAACTTATAATGTTAAACACAATGCCTCTATGTTGTTTGTAGATTTAACCCATCTAAAAGAACGAAATGTGGAAGATCTTTCAGGAGGAGAGTTGCAGAGATTTGCTTGTGCTGTCGTTTGCATACAGAAAGCTGACATGTAAGTTAACTTACACCTTTTATAGATCTCAATCCTTACTTTAGAACTTTTATTTGCAATGCTATAATAAAACAGTGGTTTTGCCTAAACCGGTTTGGCTCAGTGGTAGAGTGTCGGTCTGCGGACTGAAAGGTCCTGGGTTCGATTCCGGTCAAGGGCATGTACATTGGTTGCGGGCACATCCCCGGTAGGGGGTATGCAGGAGGCAGCTGGTCGATGTTTCTCTCTCATCAATGTTTCTAGCTCTCTACCTCTCTCCCTTCCTCTCTGTAAAATATCAATAAAATATATTTTAAAAAAAAAACAAAAAACAGTGGTTTTGAGAGAAACAATACAAGCAGTATCTAAGATTCTCATTTTGAGGTAAGAAGCTGAAGCAGTTGTGCATCCACTGCCCATTCTCCCTGTTCTTCCTGCAGGGGGAGAAACTCATTTATTTAGATAAATGCTTTACAATTGATGGGGTCCAGAGTTTTTTACTATGAAGTAAGTTGTTTATTATTTAAACTCTTTTGTACATAAGAATAATGTTTTTTAAGGCTTAATTAAGCTCTCCAGCAAAGCCAGCAAGTTTTTTATAAATACCACAAGTAGAATAGAAAGTCTTTAGATAACTCTAAACCAGGATAGCATGGTATGTGAGTGTAAAAAGGGCCAGTTTCCTTCCTACCTTCCAGTGCCTCTCTTCTTCCCAATACTTCCTGCTCCCACATTCCACGTTTTTGCTCTGGCATCCAAAGCAGGCTAGTTCTCTAAAGTAGTCTATAATTCTGTGCACTGCCCTCCACTCCAGAAACTATTTGCTTAATGAAACTGACTTGAGCTATTTAAAAGAAAAGTTCTCTGTATTACTTTGGACTACATCAGAATATTTTTCATAAGCAGGTAACAATTTGTAAGGTAGCCTAATCTGGGAGTGTCTCCCCATGTTCAATATACAGTCTGGCTTTTCTTAATTTCTTTTCTTCTGAAGAAAAGACTGAAGTTTTTACCATTACAGGGTAGACTCCTCATTAGAATAAGGGAATTTTTGTTGTTGCCAAACATAAACTATATTATAGTGCTTTAAAATAACATGCAAGAGAACCAGCTCGGCCGCTGGGTGGGTCGGGGCGTTCGGCGCGCCCTGCGTGGAGGAAGCAGTGGCCGGGCTGGGCGCCGGGGGCGGGAGGCGCCGGCGCGGCTGGAAAATGCCAGTCCACTCCCGTGGGGACAAGAAGGAGACCAACCACCACGATGAGATGGAGGTGGACTACGCCGAGAACGAGGGGAGCAGCTCCGAGGACGAGGACACGGAGAGCTCGTCGGTCTCCGAGGATGGGGACAGCTCAGAAATGGATGATGAAGATTGTGAAAGAAGAAGAATGGAATGTTTAGATGAAATGTCCAATCTTGAAAAACAGTTTACAGATCTCAAGGATCAACTTTATAAAGAACGATTAAGTCAGGTGGATGCAAAACTACAAGAAGTCATAGCTGGAAAAGCACCAGAATATTTGGAACCACTGGCAACTTTACAAGAAAATATGCAAATTCGTACAAAGGTAGCAGGAATCTATAGAGAGCTCTGCTTAGAATCTGTAAAGAACAAATATGAATGTGAAATTCAAGCTTCTCGCCAGCATTGTGAGAGTGAAAAGCTTTTGTTATATGATACAGTCCAGAGTGAGCTAGAGGAGAAGATAAGAAGGCTTGAAGAAGACAGGCACAGCATTGATATTACCTCAGAGCTGTGGAATGACGAGCTTCAGTCAAGAAAAAAGAGGAAGGATCCTTTTAGTCCTGACAAAAAGAAGCCAGTTGTTGTTTCAGGTCCATATATAGTTTATATGCTACAAGACCTTGATATTCTTGAAGACTGGACAACAATTCGGAAGGCGATGGCTACACTGGGTCCACACAGAGTGAAAACAGAACCACCTGTAAAACTGGAAAAACATCTTCACAGTGCTAGATCTGAAGAGGGAAGATTATACTATGATGGTGAATGGTATATACGTGGACAAACAATATGTATTGACAAAAAAGATGAATGTCCTACAAGTGCCGTAATTACAACAATTAACCATGATGAAGTTTGGTTTAAGAGGCCTGATGGAAGCAAATCTAAGCTTTACATTTCACAGCTACAGAAAGGAAAATATTCAATTAAGCATTCATAATCATGATTTAAGTGTTATCTAAATCTACCTTATTAGTGTTACCAAATGTGATGTGCCATGGGAGTAAAAATGTACTCAATGACTTCAATGTTCTCGCTGAATCATGAGAGACTGTGTATTTGTAAGTAGTATTCTAAGTAGACCTCATATTGCTATGTTATTAAAAGAGACAGAAAAAATGTCTAATTGTGATCATTACGTTTATTTTACCTTTCAGGTCCAATGACCAATAGGTGTATATGATAGGGGTTTCTTATTAAACGTTTTTATGCAAATCTGTGTTTAGTGAACTGTGTTGCTAAATGACTAATTTTATCTGCATTTTAAAAATTTTTCCATATATTTGTCACTCATTATGTGTTTGTAAATAAGCATCATGAAACGTTTCCTATAAATGGTTTGTACTAGTATATTAGCGTTTAATCAGGATTGAAATTAATCATATTTATGTATGTATATATGGCATTATCAGCTTGTTTAGAACTGATGGCCTTACTTTACAATCTTTTTTACCCAAAATTAAGCTATTGGGTTTGATAATGAAAAGGAGCACTTTTGTAGACTAGTAGCTTTCTTTCTCGTCTTCTTTGATTGTATGGTGGTGACCTTTTTTTTTACAAATGATACTTAATGTTAATTAGTAAAATTAGTGTTAAATAATAACATGCTTCTATGTGTATTTCTCGTGAGCCTTTAGAGAGCAGGTGTATATGCTGCAGCATAGGTGGTGGACAGTAACTGACAGTATTGTGGTGCTTGCTGTGCATTCTGATCTTCAAAACAGATTTTTAGTAAGCATTTTCCAGAGGTAAAAGTAGTTCCTTATACTAATTTTATTCCTAGGGAAAAATAGACAGGGATAATTTCCCTGAATTCTCAAATTAGAAATTTTATCTACACTTCTACTAAATTCTATACTTTAAGGGCACTTGGTGCAATTTAGAAAGTATTGTCTTCTCTTAGCCACATTCAGAATTAATTTCTAAAGCCTCAGGAACAGTACCAATAATGGAAACCCTCAATATGGCAGCACAGTTGGCTGTAGTGTATATTAGGGTACAACCAAATCAAGTATTCCTGGTGGTCTTGTGCACTTTAATGTCTGCTATAGTGAGACGTAAGAGGATGAGGAAGAGATCTACTTATTAACACTTAGGGCAGGAATATCTGCATTATTCCGTTTGTTTTCTTACTATTTTACCTCTGCAAACAGCTTCCTGTGTGGATCACTACTTCACAGTTGCCAAATGTTAAAATATTTGACATCTGAAATTCATTATCAGTGAAGTTATGTACTTTGTTCTGTTTCTAATTAACCGTGGCAAATGTACATAATGTCATAATCTGATAGTATTTGACAGTAATTATGTATACAATATTTCATAAGCATTTTTAATAAGATTTGTATTTTTAAATTTAGTATATAATAAAAAGATGTGTTTGAGTGTCAAAAAAAAAAAAAATAACATGCAAGATGGAATTATATCATACTTCTCTTTCAAATTATGTTTGCTTTTCTTTTTCATAGTTTCATGTTTGATGAACCTTCTAGTTACCTAGATGTCAAGCAACGTTTAAAGGCTGCTATTACTATCCGATCCCTAATAAATCCAGATAGGTAAGTACAGATTTGCCATATGCCTGTGTTATTTTGTTTGGGGAGTTTTACAGATTTCTAAAGACTAAACACTGTGGCCATCAATGTCATATACATGTGATGTTTTCCATGTTGATTATTTGGAGCTACCATTTGAATTTACCTTCCTCTAACTGGAACATAGGTTCTTAATGTAAGATTCATTTACTACTATGCTTGTTTCCGGGGAACTATGAATGCTCTGAAATAATCTGCAAATTCTGGTACAAATAAATGTGATTCTGTGAAGCAGATCCTTAGCTTTTACCAGATGTTCAAATGAATATGTCACTCAGACACACACAAAACTTAGAACATTAAGGATCAACAGAATGCTTCCAATTCTTCAGGGTGTTACTGAGCACAAGAGAATTCTGAACCTCTATTAAGTAATCATAACACCCTATATATATGGGGTGCTTTTGTAGTTTGCAGAGTTTCTGAATCCATTATCTCATTTGAGTCTCATAGTAATCTTCTAAGTTAGAATATAATATTTCAAATATCAGTGATAAAGAAACAAACTTAGTTGGGCCAAATAGCTGCTATAATTTTTACCTTATACATAGGCCTGGCTCTTTGGGGGATGCAAGAGTATAAAATATAGTCCCAGTATTCAAGGACTTCATAGCCTGGTAAAGAAAATACATAAGCAATCAAATCAAGTTCTATACCCTAGCCCTTTTTTATAAAATTTATTTATATCCCTTTATTATACGGAAATGAAAGTCATAGACAATCTACATTCACACATACTTTTGAAAAAAATCAAGTAATAGTTTAACCATAATGAAAAGATTAGTGACTTATAACCAACTTACATGTATCTCAATTTGTAAATATTCCACCAAATCACTAGTTAGAAATTATCAGACTATAGAACCTTCATTGTAAAAGGATAACATGTCAAAGCAAATTATATTGATAAAGTGAAGAAAATGGTTAGACATTTGCACATATGTGCCAGGTCTTTGGTTAGTGATAAATTGACAAAAAGTTAAATGAAGTATATCTGTATCCTGAAATTCTACATGTCAAAACACACATTCAGTCTTTAATGCTTTACAAAGATTTGGGAGATTATTATGTTTGGGTAAACAGTGAGAAAAAGAGGATGGATTGGAAAAAGGAAAAATAATACAAGGGATTCTCTAGAATTTCACCTGTTAAGAACATCTTCAGTAAGATTGAAAACCAATAGGTAAACCAAAATTAGTTATCGGGTATAAATTTTCACAGTATAGATTTCTAATTATGGTGCAGAATTCTGTTTTTTCCCAAATCCTCAGAAAATAGAGTGGCCCTCCTAAATTATTTTTTACAGTTTTTAAATGTTTTTTATTGATTTAGAGAAAGAAATAGAAACATCAATATGAGAGAGAAGCATTTATCAGCTGCCTTCTGAATGGGCTCTATTGGGAATTGAGACCACAACCCATACATGTGCCTTGACCAGGAATTGAACCAGCAACCTCTTGGTGCATGGGTTGATGCTCACCATTGAGTCACACCAGCTAGCTTTTTGAACTTTTGGGTAAGCTCCATTTGAAAATAAGGAAACCAGGAGGTTTTATCTGATATTTGGTTTTCTTTTTAAAGTACCGTATTTGCCGGCGTATAAGACGATTTTTTGGCCCTGAAAAATATGCCTCCAAGTGGGGGGGGAGGGTAGTCTTATACGGCGAGTATATAACAAACTCTGTATTTTTAGTGGAAATGTTAGGGGGTCGTCTTATACACCCAGTTGTCTTATACGCCGGCAAATACGTATTTTTCAGGGCCAAAAAATCTTCTTATACGCCGGCAAATACGGTAAAAGCCACTAGATATTACTGTGTTGTCTTATATTGGACCTTAAAGGATATTAATGGTAAAAAATAGAGAATTATTACAGATAATGGAATATTACAAACAGAAACATAAGGCAGGATGAGTACTGACTCACTAATAATTCCTTTTCATATTAAATTTCCCCCCACTTTTTTTTAATTCCTACTTTTACTACCAGACACCCGGATTACTGTGATAGCTTCCTTTAAGAAAGTCTGGTTCTTCTTGCCTGGATAATCTTCCTGAAGTGATGTTTTTTCATACCATTCTTTTATTCTAAAACTAACTTGTAGCTTCTAGCCATATTTTGCTATTTTAATTGAAATAAAAATTAATTTCCTTAATCAAACTAGTTACATTCTAAATGCTGGGCATTCCATGTAGTTAATTACTACCATATGGGACAACATAGAGATAGAACATTTCCATAATCAGGGAAAGTTCTGGATAATGCTGTTTAAGAACCTACCATTTCCCCCATTGCCAATTAACATAAGTCCAAATTCTTCATCATTCAACAACTTTATTAAATATCTGTTTGATTCATAACACAAGAGTAAAAATCATAGAGATGTAGATTGCAGCCTGTCTTCGGAGTGTTTGGGGACAAGTTGTAGGGTACTCAGAAAGTGCAAGAATTAGATCAGAGTGATGAAGGTTCAAGAATGAGGGAACGAACAACTATAAGGGTGTTTCTCAGAAGTTAGGATTTAAGATGGTAGAAGGGACTTCCAACAAGTGAGGATTTAGGCAGGCGACGTTTTAGAAGATAGAATATCCCTGAAACACACACAAATAGAAAAGTGGATTGTTTAGTAAATAATGAAAGATCCATTTTTCAGTGTGTCCTATATATAAATGAAGTAAAAAGAGTAGCTTCAGTTTTAGAGGGTCTTAAAAGAAAAGTCTAATTATGTCATTTGTTTCTTTGGAAACTGAGAGCCATGTCTGGGGACCTGAAGAAAGTGAAATTTGTCTTTCCCAGCTTCATTGGAAATTCTCAGATTCAGAATTCTGTCTGTCATTCTCCATGCATCCCCTACCACAGCCAGCATAGGACAAGTAGAAAGGTTGAATGTGTAAGGGGAATAGCATAATAATCAAATAGTTAGGGTGCATCTGATTTAAGTCTATTAATTGTTTCTGCTTTGTAAAGTTTATTTTAAATGTTTATTAGTAAAATATATTTATTATAACCATAAGCTGCTTAATATTAACTCTTTTTTTCTTTTAGTTTAGGATACCAATTTGAAATAGGAATATCGCTAAATCATATTTAAATAAATATTTTACGGCTTTTGTTTAATATACTCTTTATATTTAATTTTTTTTAAATATATCTCTTTTCCTGAAATTTACACTGTTTTAAAAAAGCTACATAGAAGTTATAATTAAATATAATTTTAATGTTATGTATATATATTGTTACATCTTAAATCTATATTTTCAGATATATCATTGTGGTGGAGCATGATCTAAGTGTATTAGATTATCTCTCTGACTTCATCTGCTGTTTATATGGCGTACCAAGTGCATACGGTGTTGTCACTATGCCTTTTAGTGTAAGAGAAGGTAACTTGCAAAACTATATTCACAATGCTGTATTCTCTAATGCTTAAGAAAATGTACTATTGTTGATATTAAGTCACTGTAATATGATTTATCTAAAACTCTAATCTCATAGAATTTAATCACATAACAGAATATATAATATATATGGTTATATTCATCAGTTATAATACAGAACATCTTTTTGGAAAATTTTTTGTTGGGGTGGATAGAAAGAAATTTGACAGAATAGTTTTATTATTTGCTGTATTAAAAGTTTCCTGTATATTTTAGCTTCTATAGAAACTTTTTAATTTATTTATCATCTTCAACTTCATCTGTGACAGGCCAATACCAATAGTGAAACTCTTAAAAATTCATTTAGTGCTTATCTTGTTTCAAATGTATGTTATCTATCCTAAGTTTGTAGAGCTAGGGCTGCCTAAAAGTCTAATAAGATAGTTAAGTAAATATATATTACAGTTTAGTGACTGACTATATATAAGCCTAGTAAAATAGCTTGTGAGTATATTTTTATGTATTCCTTCTACTTTCAGGAAAGAGGGACTCTCTGGCCTCTCTTTTCCATGCTCCTCCCTACCTAAGCAAGTTAGACAAAAGTAAAACTAGCCTACCACTAAGTGGCTCCTGAAACAATATCTGTGCACTCTCCATCTGGTATGCCTTTTCCTTTTCATTTCTGTTCTATTTCCTTTCGCTGCTTTCTTACTTTTATTTTCCTTTATATTTCTTCTCTTTGGCTCTGCCTTCAGCTGACAACCTAGAACACCGAAAAGGACTACTTAGTGCATATTTTGAAAACATAGCATAGTCTATAAGTGATAGTTTTTGAGATACCTAAGACACTTTTGGAAAAATAAATTTCTATTGCATTATATATTTTGCATAAAAAGGCAGCGGTGGCTTTTTTGTTTTATAAAAATACATAAATATTTTTAAAAATACATTTTTATTGATTTCAGAGAGAAAGGGAGATAGATAGAAATATCAATGATGAGAGAGAATCACTGATGAGCTGCTTCCTGCACACCCCCCACTGATGACCCAGCCTGCCAACTGCGCATATGCCCTGTCCAGAAATCAAACCATGACCTCTTGGTTCATAGGTTAATACTCAACCACTGAGCCACACGGGCTAGGCTTAGTTTAACATGTGGGGAAGGATTTGTTATCACTTCTTAAACTTTGAGATAAATAGATAACATTTAAAGGGAAAAAAATTGTGAGATTACTCTGTTTTCTTTCTAATCATTTTAAAGCGATGATATCAAGTTATTCTTCATTTTATTTGCCTTGGTTGGCCAATACTTATTGAGTACCTACTCTGTACCACATAGTAGTAGTAGTTCCACAATCATGTTGAAAATTCTGTGGCTAATCACTTGTCAGTTCTGTTTATGAATGAATACTTTGTGTAAAGGCTTTGTCACTGAAAAAAATAGTCGCTGGTGAGGGTTTTAATGTGCCTTATCTATTAAAACAATGCAAATAGCAAACCACGTAATCTTTCTGCTTTTCTTTAATAAACAAATTAATGCAATATATATAACTCTTTAAACTGTAAAAGCGATCAGAGAAACATTGCAATAGGAATATAAAGGTTGATTTATTAATGTTTTGCTCAAAGTCTCTTATTTCTCTGCATCTTACTTTCCTTACCTTGTAAATTATGCACTTGGACTAAATGTTCACTAAAGTTCCTTTCCTTCAAGTTTATGTTTTTATTTAATTTTTGGTTTTACTTTTTTAAACCTCACATAAAGATTTTTTCTAAATGCTACTTTTGGCAAAATCAGTGTATCTCTTCATTTGTTCTGTCCGCAAATATTTATTGAACACACCTGTGTTTTAGGCTGAGCTTACAGGCCCCCTGATATGGCTCTCAGTTGCAGATGAAACAAATAATATTCTTAGACTCTATTTTGAGACCTTCCAAAACTTCAGGCAAGCTTTCTGTTACTTTTCCTTATATATAGGAAACTCTAAAAAAGAGTGGTTTTATTTGTTTCCCAAGTAATCCACTTGTTTTATTTCTGTGTCTGCCATTATGGATCTTAACAACTTTAGTGTGAAGGGATTCTCAATGTATAATAGGTTAGTTTATTTCCAGTTTTTATATCAAAAAAAAATTTTTTTTTTTATTTCAGAAAGAGGGGAAAAAAAGAGGGATACCATCAATGATGAGAGAGAATCATTGATCGGCTGCCTCCCACACCCCTATTGGGGATTGAGCCTGAAACCTGAGCAAGTGCCCTGACCAACCAGGAATGGAACTGTGACCTCCTCGTTCTTGGGTCGACACTCGGCCACTGAATGACACTGGCCAAGCTTTAAAACCTTTTAGATAATGGTGTTTAACCTTGTATAATGAAGCGAAAAGGTGTCAAATGAAATTCATTATTATCAAATGTCTTAGGAACCTACAAAAATAATTAGTGGATAAATGCAGTAAATTATAACTTCAGTGTGTAATTATAGCTCATGTGAAAATGAATACTCATAATTTAAATTGTTTATTTAAAAAATTATTCCCCAGCCTGGCTGGCGTGGTTCAATGGTTATGCATCAACCTATGAACCAGGAGGTTATGGTTCGATTCCCACTTGGGGCACATGCCCGGGTGCTGGCTTGATTCCCCATATGGGGCATGCAGGAGACAGCTGATTAGTGATTCATCATTTATGTTTCTATCTCACTCTCTTCCTCCCTATAAAAATATTTAATAAAAAATAAAGAAGAAAAGAACTTGTTGCTTTTTTTAAAAAGTTATTCCCCAAACTATTTTATGTCAAGGTATGAAAATATTCCACTTTAGTCATTTTTAGTGAAAAATTAGAATTTTCGAGTTAAAAATGAACAGCAGGAATGGCATTGTAAGCTTTTGCATTAAACCTTCTGGGGGAGTTTCTTATAAAATCACATTGTAATGAAAGGATGTGCTTTGTATGTGTGTGTGCACAAATTATGTAAACCTTCATTAGATACATAAAACCCTGTGTTGTCACTGCATGTTATCATAAATACACAGAAATTTAAAGCCTGTGCTCACAGTGATCCCAAGAGAGCCTGAGGTTTGAGTTCTTCTGTAATAATTTCTTGCTGTAGAGAAAGTTTAGTTTTTGATTGATCTTTACTAATCTATTGTCAATGATTTTTCAATAGGCATAAACATTTTTTTGGATGGCTACGTTCCAACAGAAAATTTGAGATTCAGAGATGCATCACTTGTTTTTAAAGTGGCTGAGACAGCAAATGAAGAAGAAGTTAAAAAAATGTGTATGTATAAATATCCCGGAATGAGAAAAAAGATGGGAGAGTTTGAGCTAGCAATTGTAGCTGGAGAGTTTACAGATTCTGAAATCATGGTGATGTTGGGGGAAAATGGTAAGTTTTTCTAATTTTATGATATGTGAACATCTGTTTACCTGCTAACTTAGTTTTAACTAATATATGAAAAACTCAGTTATAGGTCTGAAAGTTGAATTGAATCCATACATTTCTCAGTATAAGTCACATTTTGTAACATTATATGATTTAATCTCACTGTCATTCAGTCAAGTTCATATTATTTTATCTGACAACCTTCAGTAAAAATAAGATTTTTTTGAAATCTAGTTTCTCTATTTACAAATTGATGGGGAATTTATTCATATAGGATACTGACTAGAAAGGAAGCAATATTTGCAATTCACAAGCAATCATGTTTTAAATGTCCTTGCACTCTTTCTTTTGGAGAGATTTTCTTATTTCAAATCCAGACTAGTCTACCTTTGTAAATATTTCTGTTACCAGCACTTTTTAATATTATATTGCCATCATAAATAAAATTATGAGATGAATTTGAGTACCAAACATCTGATATTGCTTTCATGGGGTTTAAAAAAAAAATACTTATCTATAGTAATAAAAGCATAATATGGTAATTAGACCAGACGTCATTCCTTCTGGACAAAGCTGCTGCAGGCAACAGCGGCTGCAGGGGGCCGGGGCCCAATTCTGTGCATCAGGCCTCTAGTAGCTTATAAAACTGTTGAATAAAAATTTTGAACTGGGTTGCAATTAACTTAAATATTTCGTGTAAATTGTCTTCATAATGATGGTATAAATCATAACAATACTATTTTATCTTAATAAGTTGTTTGCCTTGACATTTTAGTTAAATATCATCTTTTAAAAAGTAGCCCAAGTCTAATATTTTGTAGGCCTATCCTATCATTTATTAAAATGGTCATTATTAATTTTAACTAGTTTATATTCCTCCTAATTAGTTTAGAGCAGTGGCTGTCAACCTTTCTAATACAGTGACCCTTTAATACAGTTCCTCATGTTGTGGTGACCCCCAACCATAAAATTATTTTCGTTGCTATTTCATAACTGTAATTTTGCTACTGTTATGAATTGTAATGTTAATTTTTTTTTCTGGTGGTTTTAGGTGACCTTGCTAGCGGTTCTCAACCTGTGTAACCCACAGGTTGAGAACCACTGCTGTAGAGCCTAACACCATCCGGAAAACACAGATATTTACATTACGATTCATAACAGTAGCAAAATTACAGTTATGAAGTAGCAAAGAAAATAATTTTATGGTTGGGGTCACCACAACATAAGGAACTGTATTAAAGGGTCGTGGCATTAGAAAGCTTGTGAACCACTGGTTTAGAGTGATATTTGAGAGGTGAATCATGAAAGTTTAAGTATTTCTCTGCGTGACCTTCAGAATTCAGTAGTGTCAGTGTATATATTTAAACTAATTTCTCAATTAAAACCCAGTAATACATAGTGATTTACACTAAATATGGAGCATCTTTCAAGTCAATTTGTTGTATGTGTGTTGCCAGGAACCGGTAAAACGACATTTATCAGAATGCTTGCTGGAAGACTGAAACCTGATGAAGGAGGTACCGTTGTAATCTTGATTTCTTTTACTCAGTTCTACATAGTAAACTTTAAAGATCTGGGCAGTTTTTAGTGTTTTATTTATTTGCCTTATTTTGCAGGAGAAGTACCAGTTCTAAACGTCAGTTATAAGCCACAAAAAATCAGTCCCAAGTCAACTGTGAGTTATTCTGTTATTTGGTTATTAAAGAAAAGTTATATATATAATGTTAATCTTTTCTATAAAAAATTATAATTAATTTCTGTACAGTTTTATCAAAACATGTCTTGAGTCCAGCCAGCGTGGCTCAGTTGGTTGAGTGTCAATCTGTGAATGAGGTCATAGTTCGATTCCCAATCAGGGCACATGCTCTAATTGCAGGCTTGATTCCCAGTACGGGGCATGCAGGAGGCGGCCAGTCAATGGTTCTCTCATCATTAATGTGCCTGTCTCTCTCTCTCTCCATCTCACTTCCTCTCTAAAATCAATAAACACACACACACACACATATATATATATATATTTTTTTTTTTAAGTGTCTAGAGAAGGTATTAAGACTATAGTCGTTGATTCATTTCCACTAAGAAAATGCTTTTAAAAATCTGATAGGCAGCTTTTCCCAAAATAAACATTTAAAAACCTAAATTGTTTTGTGCTGCAAATAACACAATCACGAAAGTGAAAAGGCCTCTCGTATGGAATAAACTATTTGCAAATCATTTATCTCAAATATATAAAGAACTCTTAAAACTCAACTTAAAAATAGGCAACAGATTTGAATAGACATTTTTCCAAAGAAGATATACAAATGCTCAATAAGCATATTAAAAGATGCTCAGCATCATTAGTCATTAGGGAAATGCAAATCTAAACCACAATGTAATAACCACTTCATACCCACTGGGATGACTTAAATTTAATAAAAAGTATTGGTGAGATATGAACCTCATACTGGTGGGAATGTATAATGGTGCAGCCATTTTGAAAAAGAATTTAGCAGTTCCTCAAACAATTAAACATAGTTACATAACGAAGCAGCACTTCCACTCCTAGATATTTCCCCCAAGAGAAATGAAGACTGTCTCAACACAAGAATTTGCACACAAATACGTTATTCATAATAGCCAAAATGTGGGAAATAACCCAACTGTCCATCAGCTGATGAACAGAATAAACACTGTATATCTATAAAATTTAATGTTATTCACCCATAAAAGGAAATAAAGTACTAATACATGTTGCAATATGGATGAACCTTGAAAACATGAAGTTAATCTTCTCTAGTTTCTGCAGGTGTTATAAGGAACTTCTTGACTACAGTATCCATACTCAGTACCTCAATACTCACTTAGGTCTATTTGAGATGGCTTAGCTTACAATAAAAAATTTTACTATCAGTACTTTCTATAAGCTTACCTTTTTTAAAAATATATATTTTATTGATTTCAGAGAAAAAGGAGAGAGAGAGAGAGAAACATCCATCAATGAGTAGAATCATTGATCAGCTGCTTTCTGCACACCTCCTACCAGGGATTGAGCTCGCAACCCTGGGCATGTGCCCTGACCGGAAATCGAACATGACCTCCCGGTTCATAGGTCGACGTTCAACCACTGAGCCACAGCAGCTCAGCTAAGCTTACCTTTTAAGTTCTCAAACTCAGACCTTTCCAGAAATAACAAGCAGTACATCTCAAGAGTCATTCCTATCAGTTTGTATTACCTTACTGATTATTCCTATTCTCAATGATTTCTCCCCTGAAATATTCATCATTTGTTACTTTCAAATTTCAGTATTGCTTTTTTTTGTCATTGTTGGACATGATGGGTTTAATTTAAAATTTTCAGAACATGTCATAGATGACAAATAAGCATAAAAACACTATTGATATCTGTTGGTGGCAAATTGACATAGTTTTGCTCTGGAACCTAACTTTGTTATAATTCGTAATTAGGGTAGTTCTGTACTGAAATAATTTTTCAATATTTATCCATTAAAAAAAGGGAAGTGTTCGACAATTACTACATGAAAAGATAAGAGATGCTTATACTCATCCACAATTTGTGACTGATGTAATGAAGCCTCTGCAAATTGAAAACATCATCGATCAAGAGGTACTCTAATTTTTTTTTGTTATTTTATTATTTTAAACTAGATGTCTCTAAATCATTTGCTAACCTTCTCCAAATAGGTACAAACATTATCTGGTGGTGAACTCCAGCGAGTAGCTTTAGCTCTTTGTTTGGGCAAACCTGCTGATGTCTATTTAATTGATGAACCATCTGCATATTTGGACTCTGAACAAAGATTGATGGCAGCTCGAGTTATCAAACGGTAATAACCTCATGAAAGTATTATTTTTGGTTATGTGGCCTGGCATACAACGGTGCTTAATATAGCATTTGAATATTTGATTATATAAAACTATAAAAGATTTTGCAATCGTGTGTTTTAGCTTCATACTCCATGCTAAGAAGACAGCCTTTGTTGTGGAACATGACTTCATTATGGCCACCTATCTAGCAGATCGAGTCATTGTTTTTGATGGTATTCCATCTAAGAACACAGTTGCAAACAGGTAAAACTACTTTCTAAAATATTCAGCCTAATTATAACTTGTAATAATTAGAAAGTTATCTAAAATTTTCCAATAAGCTTATAAACATTACTCATACTATTTTAATTTTTTTTAATCCTCACCTGAGAATATGTTGTTGTTGTTGTTTTTTAATGGTTTATAGAGAAAGGGGAAGACAGAGAGAATGAAACATCCGTTGGTTGCCTACCATACTCGCCCTGAACTGGGAATCGAACCCGCTCACTACCTTTTTTGGTATATGGGACGAAAACCCAACCAACTGATTCAAACCATTTTAATTTTTAAGAAGGAAAAAGATAGCCAGAAATAGAAATTATATTGTGACATCTAAGATTATTCACATGGAATTCTGGATGGGACCCGGCAGAATCGTTTTCATACTATAGTACAGAACTCCACCCCGGGGGATTAGCCCCTCACCTGTTCATTTTTGTTAACTTTTTACTGTTTCCTTTTTTCCCCTATCATTTTTTTCCTTACTGGCTTGAGAACATTTGTAATGTAGAGAAACCTAACCTATAAGGTTTTATTGTAAAACCTTATATTAGGTTGACCCATATGAAATTACTATATTCAACCATTTTTAACCTATAAAAACAGTAATTTTATGTGATTCCAACATAACATTTTCTGGTGTTAGGGAGGAATGGAGTTGCTGTTTTAATTCATTCATGAAATATAAGTAATTTACTAAGCTTCCCAGAATTCCATTCTTTTCATTTTTAAATTTATATGTCAACTACTGAAAATTACATGTTTCTTTGAGAGTTAGGGGCATTTCTTAGGCCATATAAAGCTTACTTATTCAAATAATGATCCCCTTTGTTTTTATACTAGTAAAATGCTTATAAAATGTTCCACATGTATGATGTGATTTAGCGCAATTTAGGATGAATAAAGCATAGACATTTTAAAAGTTCTTTATTACTAAAAACCATTACATTGTACATATTCCCTCCAGTGCCTAATTTCTAACCAAGTCTCTTCTCCCCTAAAAAATCATATTTGAAATTCTGAAATTTCCTAATTAATGATCTTTTGCTTTTCTATAGTACTCCTTAAATATTTTCTCCAGATCATAAACAAGTTAAACTATGTTTTACACAAGAATATTATAGCCAAACTATAGAGTCTACACAAAGACATTTCAGAACATAGAGTTTATAATATGCTGTGGTATACTACTATCCAAATGGCTTATGATTGGGGAATTAGAGGGAACAGTGAATTTGAGAGGTAGAATTTAATCAAAATTGACCTTTTTCTTCTAGTCCTCAAACCCTTTTGGCTGGCATGAATAAATTTTTATCTCAACTTGAAATTACATTCAGAAGAGATCCAAACAACTATAGGCCAAGAATAAACAAACTCAATTCCATTAAGGTATGTAGAAAAACTAAGAAACAAGGCATGTTTCAAATTAAAATCTGTATTATATTTTATTAATTTCAAGAGTCATGCTTTTCATATTTTAATACCTGGTGGCATACTCAAGTTTTACAGGCAGCAATTGTGACGTGGCTGCCATTGCTACATGAACCCCGGCAGAGCTGTTCATGTCATCCGAGTTGTACCCACTGCTGCACCACGTGTGTTAATTGCCATTTAACTGCCTTCAGAAAGATTACACTAATGCAACAGTGAAACAAGTTTTTAAGAATACCTTAATCAGTTTGGTTTTTTTTCTTTTTGTGCATGCATAAGAGCAACATAATTAAAGCATATAGTTGAGTCTAAATAAGTTCCTTCAATGATCGTAAAATTTTAAACAATGGAAAAATATTTTATCAGTTTAATTGGCCCTTTTTCTTTCTTTATAGTATCTAAAATAATTGTGCCACCTACACTTAATGTAGTCTGTGAAATACCATTTTTTGTTATCAGAAGGCAATAAATTTATTGGTCGCTAAAAATTCATATTTAAAATAAATTCTAAAAAACCATTTGTTTTTACATACCCTGCAGAGCCTCTTTAAAATTCTGCTTGCATTAGTGGTCCTCTATCATAATACTTTAGAAACTGTAGAAGTATGTTAAACACGATACCTGTAGCATTCATTAGATTTTGTTTTTTGGTGCTCTCCTAGCAGTGTGACTTAACCATGAGTTTTTGGAAGGCAAAGACAATGTCATCATACACATCATGTTGCCTTTAGCCTTCTCTGTGTTTTGTTTATGACTTACCATTATGACCATTGCCAAGAGAATGATATGACAAATTTTAACTTAAAAGTGAAGTTTCCTCAATTTTGGAAAACATTAGGCAGAAAAGATGACCTAAATTCTAGAACATTCATTATGCAGAACTTATTTTTCCTAAGAATTTCTACTGAAGTATTAGGAACACAGTGTTCTATTTTTTTGTGTGGCCCTCCCCCCCCCTTTTTTTTTTTTATTGAATGAACACTGTACTGTCACTTTTTTTTGGCAGAAATTTCTGGTTTGCTTCTCTCTGCCCACTCATATCAGTCATACCTTAACCCTAATAAGCGAGCAGCTAGGTGAATAGCTAGATGGATCATTACTGGCCAATGAGTAAAGAGCACTGGGGAAATTTTTAGTGTATTTTGTGCACTAGGCAGTTCTCAAACCAACAATATGGACCTTTTGTACCAAGAGCTTAAAATGATGAAAATGGAATTTAATAGTTTTCCTGGAAACAGTATTTTTTGTGGCAACTTTATGAGTGTAAATAAGTGTTTTATGTGAAGGGCTTGGCTGGACGTGAACCAAGGGAGGTGTTCTGTAATAGGGATGGGGAGCAGAGGTAGTAATCTTGCTTTTAAGTCTTGGACCCAGTACATGTAGGAAAATGGTGTTGATTTTTGTTGCTTCTCTTTTTATTTTTCAGGATGTAGAACAAAAGAAGAGTGGAAACTACTTTTTCTTGGATGATTAGACTGAATCTGACAATATCGATAAACCATTTATTAAGAGAAACATTGGGATTTTGTCATATAAAATTTTAATCAGGTTTAATGCCCCACATACTCCAGAGCCTGAAGTAGAATTTACTGATTGTAACATAAGCCAGTTGTATTGTAAATTGTAGTCTGAACCACAAAAAAAAATGAAACTTTTCTCTTCTTGATAAGGCCCCTTTGCCTCTAACATTCTAAAATGAACACATTTCAAGCTACATTAATTACCTCCAAACTTTAATGATGTATAGGAAGATTTTTCAGTAGACGTGCTACTATATTCATGTACCAAATGCTGACCAGTGTTGCCCCCTTTTAAAAGTCTTAAAAAGTTTCTGTACTTATATTGTTGCCAATATAATGAACTGCCCTTATTTTAAAGTTGGTCCAAGTCTCAACTGATGAAATTTGATAAATAAACCTTAGGATTATATTTGTTTCCAGTCTTTGCACTATATTATCAGTCTGTTTAGATCATCTATTACAAACCACCACTATCAGAAATGGCTGTTACCAATTTAATCATTGCTTACAATTTTTTGGTGCTTTTGAGTATCTTCGTAAAAATCATTTCAGTATCCCCCAACTCTCACCAAGGAAACAACCTGATTTCACTTTGATATACTCAAGCTTAGCATTCAATAAGATTTTATTTCTGTAATAGCTCTCTAAACATACCTTTTAATCACTAAACAAGATTTAGGAAAGTGCATTGTAAAGAACGCTTGCTTCCCAGGCTGGAAAATCTCTCAAGTTGGTGCCTAAGCATTTATACATTATTAAGTTTCCACAGGTTTCTGATGGGCAGCCAAGGACCGGGAGCCACTTATCTAAAGGCAACATGAATGCAAACGCTCCCCAGGTGACAATACAAAGTGTCCCTGTGCTACCAAATACACTCAATTCTAAATTTGGATCTAGAGGCTACTATGTAAATCTATTCAACTTTTTTTTCTTTTTAGTTTTGGATAATGTAAAGCACGAGTTCTAATGTTTTATCTAAGTCCTCAGTTTGAGCAATAGAAACCTCTAGTGTGAAACCACTTTGTTATACTTTTAATTTTATTTTAATATTTTTAATGATTTCAGAGAGGAAGGGAGGACGACAGATAGAAATATCAATGATGAATCATTAATCGGCTACCTCCTGCAGGCCCCACACTGGGGATAGAGCCTACAACCTGGGCATGTGCCCTGACTGGGAATCATACCATGAGCTGGTTCATAGGTCGAGGCTCAACCACTGAACCACACCAGCCAGGCATAAGTTGCACAAATTTACCCCAAGTCTCAGTTTGAGCAGTAGGAACCTCTAGTGTGAAACCTTTTTCAGTTATGCTTCTGACTAATGCAGTGAATTGGAATGACCATGCTGTGGGAAAGAATTTACTAAATGAATTGATGGAGCAAGCAAACTAGAGGAATTTGAAATTATTGAACAGCCCTAACTGCTTTGGCTCAGTGGATAGAGTGTTGGCCTGCAGGCTGAAGGGTCCCTGGTTCAATTCCAGTCAAGGACATGTACCTTGGTTGCAGGCATATCCACAGTAGGGAGTGTGCAAGAGGCAGCTGATCAATGTTTCTCTCTCATCGATGTTTTTAACTCTCTATCCCTCTTCCTTCCTTTCTGTAAAAAAATCAGTTATATATATATATTTTTTAAATTATTGAACAGACTTTGATAGTTACTTGAAACAGTAGCTTAGTTTGGATTGATAAGCAAATTAGACAAAGTATAACAGGGCTCCATTAGGCCTTTTTCAAAATTAATATATAAACTAGAAGCCCAGTGCGCAAAATTTGTGCATAGGCAGGATCCCTAGGCCTGACTGGCGACCAGGGTCAATCTGTGAGGCAACAGGTGAGGCAATGGGGAGGGAGGTGGCCTCTGGTACTCCCCTTGGCTTGACAAGCACCGCCTGCTCGCCAGCCCCACTTCTCCCTTCCCCCGACCCAGGGTGATCCAGGGGTGGCGCCAGTCCACGCACCAGCCAGCCCCGCCACCACCAGTCACCTCAGTGGGGTGACCAGGGGGCCCTGCTGGCACCCGCCCTGGCTGGCCTGGGATTGCAGGCTGGGGGCAGCTTCTGCATTGAGTGTCTGCCATAGTGACCGATTGTTCCACCGTTCATTTGATTTGCGTATTAGGCTTTTATGATATAGGATACATATTTGTGGAAAATTCAAATGTACCAAAATCTATGGAATAAAAAGTTATGATCTCCCTTCATATTACCCTCCCAAAGGTTACCAGTGTTAATATGTAAAGGGCTTGTATTGTATATAAATGGGATTATACTAAAATATGTAGTGCCTATTTTTAAGGATAGGTTAAATTTGTGAATGATTATTTCAAAAAATTGAATAAAATAAGCCAAAAGCTATTTTTATTTACTGATTTTGTATTCTGTCCTAAAGAATATACATTATGTAAAGAACACAGTTCTACCTATTGCTTATGACAGAATATGTATTACGTTTTTCATGCAGATGAAAATTTAAAAATATAGCTGTTACTTAAAATTTTTGTGGCAGTAGAAAAGGGCTTACAGTTGCTAACGAAAAAAAATTCTATAAAATCAATATTACCAACTCAGAAACATCATCAGTGGAGAAGTTAGCTATTTTTTAAAAAAGACTGTTGAATATGTCTTGATTGGGAGAAATCTAGGCAAAAAAGCATGGTGCAACAGTTTATATAATACACCATTCATATGAAAATATACAAAATATTCAAGTACACAAAAGGATACTCAAGCTTAATGCTTTGGGGAAGAATAACTTGATTAAATAGGAAAGGTGATATATATACTTAACACCTGTTACTTTCTGAATTTTATATTTTGTATGTATCAGTTTAGAAAACATTTCGGTACCTTAAAATCCAATCCAGTATCTCTCTTGCTAATAATTCAATGTATAGTTTGGTAGTGGTATGCCTATAGTATCTATTTATCACAGAAAGTAGGGAGACAGGTTAGCTACTCGGTTCTATAATTTTGTTCATGTTCATTAACATCTAGATATGTGTATGTCAGACTTAACCCAGTGCCTGGTGTAATGTGAGCACTCAGTGGTCCAGGCAAGAAATAGTTGTGGAGTCAGAAAGGGCTACCTATGTGAAGGAGGTAGTTCCCAAGAAAGAAATAGTACCTGTCACGATAAATGTAATCTCTGTAAAGCAGAGCACATGTCAGGACAGAGGCAGGGATCGGCATGTGCATTGAAGAGATTTGTAAAAGGATAGACACAGGCAGATTGTAGTGGACTCTCCATGTTGTCAAGATTTGAGTTAGAGGCTTTTACATTCTCAAAGTATGGACTGAAGAGACAAAGCAAAACCAGTTAGAGAAGCAGCTCGAGTTATCAAATAGCAGTGCTTCAGCTTATAATATTTTTTTTATCCCATGTCTTTTAATCTTTTGGAACAATACTTGCATTACTTTGCAATTAGTCTGTCTTGCTCTTGGATTGTTTCCTTGTGTTAATTTGGTTTGTGAGCTGAGGTTCAGTGGGGCTTTGTCTTTCCTTCCTAACCTCATACTACAAGCACCTCCTTCCTTAACTTGATAGGGTAGGCAGTGTGCCCAGCCTCAGATGGTGATTCATAATGGGGAAAGACACTTAGAACAATCCTCTTCTGTATTTTCCTAGTCTCTCACAGCCAGGCATAGTCATGTTGCTTCAGCCCTAGTCATGAAATTGAAAGTAGCAGTCTTTTTTTTTTTTTTTGCGGGGGGGGGGGGGGGGGGTAGGGCTATTCTGGAGGCTCTCTTGCTTTTCCAATAAAAGGATATCTGGTAACTATCCTTGTGGGTGTTGTGCCCATAAAGTGGCACAAGAAATGCCAAAAATGCTGGTCTGAGTTGTGACCAACAGCTACTTCCCTCCAAATATCTTAAAAGGGGAATAAATTCCTATTTGGTTTTGTTAAAATAATCTTGGCTCCTTGACTGAGGTCTGTCCAAAGGCTTTCAGCTTGCTTCTACCAGGTGACCCAAGTGTATTTCAAACTTGGAACCGTTTTTTATCTTAGCTTGTAGGTTCCTGGACCTCAAACCTAAACAAATGTGTTAACATTCTCAGTGTTTTGTATTTTCCCTTTAAGAATCTGGAACCCAGGCCAGGAAAGGTTTGTTTATAGTAAATGTATGCTATTACCATTAGTGGTAATGTAAATTTGTTTCAGCCCTCAGCATTGCCTGTGCCCAAGTATGTCTCCTATCTACACAGCTCTCAGCGAATGAGGTTACCAATCATGTCCATCCAATAATCCCTTCCCTGGCTTCATGCCTATGCTAGTCTCCATTTCTGGCCTCTCCCTGATTTGTAAACACACCTTATGAAACTATAGAGGACTTACATGCTTTTACTACTAATTTAGAAATCTAACTTACAGAAAGAATGCAACAAGTTACACAGTAACATATCATCGTAGGTAGGTATATAGCATTACTTTTGTTTTCTCCACCTGGATGGAGATCAGTAAAAAAAAAAAAAAAAAAATTAAGAAGTTAGGGGAAAAAAATAGCTTATACATATTTTGTGTGGAAATCGATAGCTTGCCAGTTTTAGACTATTGAAAGGCATAGGAAGCCTTAAGAACAACACTCTTCGTTTTTTATATTTACATCTTTAATCTTTACAAGATTTTTCTGTAAATAAAATGTAATCATAGGACTGGTATGTAGTTTTAAATGTTGATTAGAGCTCTAATGAATTCCTAGGTCAAAAAAATATCTAGTATGACATTTTTACCAATGGCAGGGTGCAAGACTCACTTTTGAAAGTTTCTTATTTAGTGTCTCTGAAGAGAGGTTGTGTTTACTTCTTTTGTAGTATATTTCTCATACTATTCCCTAGATATGTACCTAAAGTTGAATGAAAATATAAAATATTCACCCGAAACCGGTTTGGCTCAGTGGATAGAGCGTCAGTCTGCAGACTGAAAGGTCCCGGGTTTGATTCCGGTCAGGGGCATGTACATTGGTTGCGGGCACATCCCCAGTGGGGGGTGTGCAGGAGGCAGCTAGTCGATGTTTCTCATTGACGTTTCTAGCTCGCTCTCTCTCTCTCTCTCCCCCCTTCCTCTCTGTAAAAATATCAATAAAATGTGGTTTTTTTTAAAAAAGAAAATATAAAGTATTCAAAGTGAAAAAGCAGGCCCTTCCAATTATGGGAAACTTCTGGAGAAACCCTGGATAGGGCACACTTACTGTGGACCAGTGATCAGTTGGTCTTACCTACTTACTGTTCCATTTCAAGTGACCAGTTCTAAGGATTCCAACCAACACTGACACTCCTAGCTTTCCTCCCCATGCTCTGGCTTCTCTGTGACTTGTTGGCAAAAGATAGTGGCACTCACACAGATATATACTTCTCTTTTCCTTTCTTTCTCCCTCTGATCTTTCAAGGTTCTATGATACTTCACTCACCACCTCAAGCAATCCCTAAAAACTGGCCATCTTAGATGACTAACCAACTTAACTAAAAACAGTCATCATAGATGACTAACCAACTTAACTAACCAGGACACTACCTTACCACTTTCTGCCAAACACCTGTAATGAATGAAGCCTTTGCTTGAGGCTCTGCCTTCTGGAGAAGACATTCTAAAACAAAGTACATATTAATAAGTAGGTTAATCAAGTACTGACTAGCCATACACTTAGGTGAGTTAATTTACTTCCATTTTTCAAAAAACAAAAACCAACTTTTTAAATGATTTGCTTTATCTTCAGAACACAAATATTGAATAATAATTTAAAAAAATAAAGGGCCATTTAATCTAAAAATTACTCAGTCTGCATTTCCATTTCCAGGCACAGACTAAAAAAATGAGAGCACTAGCTTTAAAACCTCTCAGCTAGGTTCAAAATTGAAATTCTACCACTTAGTTGCATGACTTTAATCAAATTAAATTACTTGGCCTGTCTCAGTTTTATTACATACTAGAGCCCAGTGCACAAAATTCGTGTTGGGGGAAGGGGAGGCTCTCACCCCAACCTGCATCCTCTCCAGTCTGATATCTCCTTGGAATACCGTATTTGCCGGCGTATAAGACGACTTTTTGGCCCTGAAAAATATGCCTCCAAGTGGGGGGTAGTCTTATACAGCGAGTATATAACAAACTCTGTATTTTTTAGTGGAAATGTTAGGGGGTCGTCTTATACGCCCAGTCTCTTATACGCCGGCAAATACGTATTTTTTCAGGGCCAAAAAATCGTCTTATACACCGGCAAATACGGTCTATCAGTCTGCAGGTTTAGGCCATCCCACAGCGGGCCTAAACTGGCAGTTGGACATTCCTCTTGCAATCCAAGACTGCTGGCTCCTAACCATTCTCTCCTGCTGGACTGATCGCCCCTAACTTCCTCTGCCTTGGTCCCTGCCACCATGATTTTGTCTAGAAGATGTCTGGTCTAATTAGCATATTACCCTTTTATTAGTATAGATATATAGAACTAGGGAAAAGAACAGTACCTACCCCAGTTTATAAATTCCACATGGTTTTTATTTATACACGCTAGAATTTTGACTAGATAAAAATGACTTATTTTTAGGAGTTCAATAAAATCCTCAAGATTTATATGCTATATACTAAGTTAACTCTGGAACCAAAGAATCACAAGCAAAATCAACAGACAAAATTTAATATATGCACACAGTTTCATATATAATGCAGCATCACACCATGTAGGGCATTTACTCTGATACATTCAGATATGTTTGAAACACTTCTTAAGGCTACAAAACAGAACATAGAAAAATAAACAGGAATATATGCAAACACTTACAAAAAGTGATATGATAAAGAATATAAAGTACTATTTTCCTTTCAACACTTCCAAAGATATTTATATATAATTTTTTACAAGTAACATCACAAATGATCACATCTTCACATGCTTTTAAAGTATTATTTGTACTCAGTATAATAAGGCTATTATTTTTCATACTTAATTTTTTTTCTATCTCTGTAACAATGCAATTTTAATCCATTCAAGTAAAATTCAACACCAAAGTTGCTGTTCCCCAGCATTATTAAGACATGCACTCTCCCCTTTACTAGGATTTTCTAAAACTTATTTCGGGGGCAGGGGGAGGGGTGTCCCGATTAGTGGGAAAGTAAATGGCTGACACTAATATAAAAGCTTAGTTCTTTGAGACTGACATGCTGGAACTGAGCCATTATTAAGGTTTTAAACAAGAAACAAAACATAGTAAACAGAAATAGTGTAGCCAAATATGCATTCTCCTCAGCTACACCAAGATGGACCTTGCTTAGTACCCACACAAGTGAAAGACTACAATTCCCTCATCTAAAACTGAAGGTAAAATAAATGAGACATAAATAAATATTGCTAGTTTCTAGGATGGCTGAATGTTTTCTAAACCAGAAATGGTTAGAAAGGAACTTTATTGCACCAAGTCAATCATAAGCAAGTTTGCAGTTCACAGGCATTTAATTCAATCACAAAGAAAACATAATGCAAAATATACAGTTTGTATCAACTAAGCACTGTGGTTTGGGAAAACCTACTCCTGCCAGATCAAGGCAGGGTCTGAGCTCAAGTCAGCATGAAAATGAATATATGGGTTACCAGGAAACAGAACGACAATCACACAGATGCTAGCATCCTGCTTCCAAGGAGTACATGGAGCAGGAAGAAGATTTTATCAGAAGAACTTGAGGGAAAATACACCCAATACTAAAAAGGACAAAATCAAATTTAGCAAAAGCCAAAATAAGTGACTTTTAGTCATTCTAAACATTTGCTTTTTAAAATGTATATGATCCTAATACAGTGAAGTTCCATAATTTCCAACTCAAAATACAAATGATCCTCACTTCTAAGCATTAGTTTTTCTTATATGGAAACATAGTATGATAAACATTGTATCTCATGTCAACATACCATATGACTCAGTCAAAAGGAAGGACAAAAGCTCACTTGGTTCAACCTCGGCATAAGGCAAATCCCCTGAATACATTTAAAACAAAACTTAAAAAACTGACCTTCATGCAAGGACTCATAATTTTAAAACTAATTATCAAAATTCAGAGTTCTTTTATTCCAGAGGTCACTGAGTAAAGTACCATCTGCAAAGTTCTCTTTCAGCACTGTTTCCATCATGTCCTGGAGGCAAATATGGGAAACAGGAAAATCAGTATTTCTTACAGGAACTATAGAGTATGTTGTTACTCAACTGAGGTAAGACAGTGAAGAAATGAACAGTATTCTTTCCTATCCAATTTCAACTTTTCCAGAAGAAAGTGAGAAGATCAAATCCCAGTCAATAAAAGACACTGGAAACACCAAATTTTTTTTTTTTTTTTTGGTCTCCTGAGTTTAAATTTACATTGAACTTTTAAATCTGGCCATAATATCTAAAGGTGATTTTCATAAAAACTCTCAGGTACACTAATCTTACATTAAAAAAATATGAGCTGAGAATAAAAGGACCCACTAATCTCATTCCATAACAACCGATGTTAACTAAGAAAAAAAATGGCTTAAGCAGCACCTTCCCCGATTGTTAGAGCTTAGAAGGTGACAACAGAAATTCCTTTCAGCAGGTTCTCTCAATATTTCCACACAACCATCTCAGTCTTTAAAGTTTTTACTTAGCACCATCATAATATAACTTTCAAAGTGCTCGCTAAAATCCTATGTTACAAAACATCTAAATGATAATCACTACTCGAATCAGCAGTTACGCAGACATCAGGTGATTAAAACAGAGGTAAAATAACCATTATTACAGTACAGTGGAGATTCAGAGCCTAGCTGGCATTCCAAATAATTCTGTACGTTATCAGAGAACCCAGAAAACTCTTCTGTTTCAGTTTGTCAAATTCAAGTGAATTGTATTTGCTTTTTTAAAAAATATTCATTTTTGGCTAGGTATATTATACATGGCATGCAAAGAGAAATTACTAACTTATTTGCATAGCGCTCATACTTCCTGATCCAGAGAACATAAAAAAGGTATATATTCACATTAGTATATACAAATGAGAAATAAAAGTTACAATTATAAGGTATAACACAGATTAATGAATACTGTGTTAATTCAAAGACAAATCTCCAAATGAGGACAGAGTGCAACAGGCAAAGGGAACCTCTAGTGAAATACTGCGAAGACGAAGACAAGAAGGAGCAGGATGGACAGTTACCCAAGAGGTAACAAGCTACAAAACGCAGAGCAAAGCCACTTTCTAGCAGCATCCTCTAGAAAAGAACTAGAAGTCACAATCCTCCTTTTCTGTACAATAGTTCCAGCTGTGACAAAGTGAACATGCAAATGTAAAGTGATGCACACAACCAATGGTGCAAAGTGAAAAAACAAAACAGGAACTCTATAGAAACCTGTCAAGCTAAAAATTTTTAACATTTCGTCTCTCAAAATATTTAAATCTGTCAGTGCATTAGTGTTAAAGTGGCATTAAAAAACTTCTGCAGTTTTAACAGATGCAGATTATTTTCAAAATGCATAGCATCTACATTTCTTTCGAGTAGGCACCATATTTACACCAGTGCTAAGAATTCTTGGTGGAAACAGCCATTTCATTGTATTTCCTATTATTTCTTAAACATATGTTCTTGTATGCGATCTCAAGTTCAACAAATACCAAAATTCAAAAATATACCCTATTAATATTAAAAGAACTATATACAACATTTCTAAGACACAGGTTAATAGGCTGCCTTATGTGTAATATTAAAAAGAAGACATTATTCAAGTTTGACAGATATTGAGATGAAAGGCCTTTGGGTTGGAAGCATTTCAAAAGACAACAGTGTTTTAGCCTAAGAACTGTTTGAGCCCAGTTTATGACTAAGGCATTGCATAATAAAATATACATTTCTATTTGGTGCAATGTTATGTTTTGGAATCTATCATATGTCACATGGTGTATTTTCTTGTCACTTCAGTAAACACTCTACAGCACACATTTCCAACATTTGAAATTAAACTTATATAAGGGAAAAACAAACAAACACTAAATCTATAATGTTTATATTAAGCTGTTTATAAAAAATACTTTAACAAACTTATTTTCTACTTATGGGGACAGTCACCCCATAAATAAACAGATTTTGAACAAAGAGAAATGGCAACGCCAGGAATTCACCTGCCCCCTTGAACACATATCCAAAATCTCTTGTCCAAAATAGAAGTGAGGGTAAAGGGGTAGGGGAGGAGATAGTTCCAATTTGGGTTTTTATTTAAATGTTTTTCTTTAAAGCCTTTAGAAACATTCCACCTAAGAAAAGTTTCTTCTCTAACACACTGCAACAACAGCCATCAAGTGTGCTGTCCCCGATGGCCGTCTCCCATCCCTGACCTCCTCCTATCCCCCCTATAGGGCCGTCCTCTGCCATTGCGGTGGTACTGGTAGCCTTCATCCCGGCTTCTGCTGGGCTGCCCTTTCCAGGACTCCTCGCCTCTGGTATGCTGGTATCCTCCCCTACCAGAATAGCCCCAATCGCTTTTGTACTTCCTGCCTCCGTACGTCTGATTATAGAACTGCTTTGATCTACCACTTCTCAGAATATTAGACACTTCATTCTCATCTTCTGAACTCTCTTCTTTTGGTCTCTGTAGTCTGCTATCCACAGAGTTGGCCCCACTGACCACATCAGCAGCAGTCTTAGGATCTTTCACTTTTTCTGGTTTTTCTTTCAGACTTGGAATGGTCCTTTTAGGCTCAGGTTCAACAGGCACGGTTTCTCTCTCTCTGTTTAGATTCTGAGTGGGAAGATGAGCCTTTCCCTCTGCTACTGGAGGGATGGAAACCAATGCCAGATCTGCCTTAGGTGTCTGGGACGACTGCTCTGCCCGGCCTTCATGCTCACGCACATCTGCTTCAGGGAGAGCATGTTGTGTGTCTTCACATCTGGCCTCCTGAAACTCACCTGCTGAAGCTGAACCACCTTGTTTAGACAGATCCAGATTTTCCAGGGGTAGATCCAATTCTTTCTCATCAGAAGGCAGAACAATATTCTGCCTCATTACTGGACTCTCTATGAATCCCTGAAAGGGGTACCCATACCAAACAGGAGGAAAGAAAGGCGGTGCAATGGGAACCGGGCCTAAGAATGGATTAGGCCCATAGGACGGTTGTGGGAACATATTCTTGCCACTTAGTGACTCTTCATATTCAGCATGAAGAAGATGTCCAGAGTTTTCAGATTCAAGATCAGCCTGGTAAGACAACTGTCCATGACTTTCAGGCACCTGAGATGGAGGGATAACCAGAGGTGAAGAAAATGTTGGTGGTCCAATCTCTGCATGTGGCATTTGACCATTAACACTGGGCTCAGTCTGCATAGGAAAGTGTGCCTCAGCACAGGTACAATCGCTTTCACTCTGAGCAGGAGCTTCTTGGAACCAAGGGTTCTGAGGATACACAGGGACAGGGACCTTTGGGTACATCCTGCAGGCTGCCAGGTAAGCCTGGTGCAGAGGATACAGGTAAGAATGTGGAGCCCACATAGGACAACTATATGCCTAAAAGACACAAAACAAAAACAAAAACAGTTAAAAAGAAAAACAAAAGGTTCAAAGTTTAAAATTGGCTCAAGATGTTTCGTAAGTCTACAAAGAGCATACAATCTGCAGTTCAAGTACTACATCACTGTAAGACTCAACATGGGAAGTAATTACAAAATCAAGACTGCTCTAAAACTCCTTTCCTGGTCCTATCCTGAAACCAATCCAAAGTCCTGTATAGATGTTGGCAAATGGCAATATAATGAACCTACTCCAAAGATCATCATAACCATTAATTTCATTCTTTGGATATAACTGCACGAAAACAATTATGGGTGATACAGATCTCAAAAGCCACCAACACAAGCACTTGAGTCTCCAGCTTCAAGTACCTCAATCATTGGCTATATAGCTCGACCTGCATTTGTATTTTGGCTCTATCACTAGCTCACTGTGTGTGAACCCATGCCAACTAAATAACCTACCCTACCAGAAAAATGCTACTATAGGATTAGATGACCCCCAAGGTTACAACTCCACAGTTCTAGGAGACCCCAAAGCACTCCACAAAGATAAAAGTGAGACTCCTATTCACAGAAGGTAGTACAGGAGACAACACAGCACTGACAAGGACAAAGAGTTCCCCACCCTCTCTTTCCAAGACAAACTATTGTTTGGCTGACCACTTCCCAAAGAAGTCCTCCACTCCATAGTGAACAGCCCACCTTCTATAGGGATACTTTTACATGTTATTTCCTTGATCCTTTAAACAATGAGGCAGGTCAAAGAATGCTACTCCCATTCCATAACTTCAAAGAGCTAGGCTCAGATACATTAAATGACTTGTCCAGAGCTATCCAACTAAAAAGTGATGCAGCAGAACTTCAAGCCCAGACGGCTCCCTCCCTCAGTGAGGGTGTTTCCTCTAGGCCACCCAGGGACAGAGCCATCTCCTGAACATAGTCACAGCGTTAAATCACTGCCCATTAAAAAGAAAATCCATCAAAATTTGGAGCCTCAATCACCACCAAAAAGAAACATACTACACAATTCTGGAAATGCTAGTTAAGATGAGATTTAGTAAATCTTAGGGAATTTACTCTTAAGATAATTAAATAAGAATTTAAATGTTTACTTGAAAATAACTTTAAAATGATAAAATGTAAATACCTTTACACCAAGATTAAAGAAGAATCGAAGAATGTTCTTATCTGAAAATAAATAACATAATCATCACTATAATTATACATTTCAATTCACATTGAAATAATCACTTTAAAAGCATTTAAATCAGCGTTCACAATTATCTTGAGATGGTGAATGTTCACCATAAGCTTCCTGAACTATTAAGCAGCACTTTTCTTCAAAATAATTAATTAAAACTTCCCTCAAATGCATTATTTGGCACAAAACTCGACATTTTTAAGTATAAAAGATATCTGTGATGTTAACACCTTCAGGAAACTTGACATATGAAGTTTTGAAGATTTTTGTCAATACAACAAAATAGCAAACATATCAAATTGCCTATGTATCAACATATGTGTAACTCCATCTATTGAAAAAAACCCAATTAACCGAAAAAACCTAGTACATCTCTAACTCAACCAGTATCAATACTGGACAAATAAAATCAGTTTTAACTTGGAGAAGCAGCTCACCTTTCGGCAGGTCCTCCCCAGTGTGACACAGTGAGTAAGGTGGTGCAATGGCTCTATCTCCCTTCTCATTACAAGGAAACCCAGGGTAGAGTGGGTCTTGGTAAAGGCTCAGTGTCTGAGGCAAAGGCATCAAGGGCTGGTTAACTGCCTGTATTGACACAGGAACTGGAGAGGGTGTTAAATGAGCTTGGGACACGGCAGAATCAGGTCCAGTGGTCAGGGTCTGTGTCACTGATAAGACAGGGATTTGAGCAGGGACACCTACAAAAGAAAAGGAATCAAAAACTATAAAAAGATGAAAATAATTTTCTACAAATATAAGTTTACATTGAGGTAAAAAGTAAAGAATGCTATACAAATTATATAGCTGTTTAAAAATATGTGTACTTAAGCAATACAAAGAAACTTTTGATATTAATCAAGGACCTTCCTGATATACAGGAGAAAATGAACTCAAGAAACAAGCTTTGCATCAATGTCATGAGTGTAGCTCTTACAAACACATGTACACAGAGCCTGGCAAAGGGTTCAATGAGGATCATTAGAACTGGTACATGGAGAATGAAACTTTGGTGTCAGTGCTGAGCAACCAAAGCAACCAGTGGAGATAACCAGCTCACACATTTCCTCCTGGGATGGTTGAGGGAGTATCTCAAATGAATTCCACACTGGAAGCAAAGAGGAGAGAATCGCAAAAAAGAGGCTCCATATATCTAAACCCTACTCTGAGGTCAAACTCTCACTCGAACATTTGAAGTCTCTAACTTGGAAAGCTTACGTTGGATAGTTCATTAAATTTTTAAAATTCGTAACTAACCTGTTGGTCCAAAAGATGTAGGCTCACTTGGCCAGGCTGGCACAGTGGCTGGTAAAGAAGGCACCGCAGGAGCTAGATGTACCTCTGGAGAAACCAGAAGGGGAGCTGGATTTGACAAAGACACATGTTCTGCTGGCTTCTTCAAAAAGAGAGAGTGAAAACAGGTAAGAAGACTTCATGTTAACCACAAAATGTACTCTGAGTTGCCTACCTTTCTACTGCAGCTTCTATATAAATGGTCTTTCTGATCTTATAAATGAAAGGAAAAAAGCACCATTGCTAAAAATTCCACACAAACAAATTTGATTCTAAACAAGGATTGCCTGCCGAAAGTCACAGAAGTCATTGGCAGAGTTAGAAACATCAAGCATTGAACACAATGCTTTTAAGGCAAGGAAGCAAAACCATTGAAATCACTTTGAAATTCATGGGTTATTAAGAATAGTTCTTCACAGGAAGACATGCCACAAAACTATATATGCTTTCTAACTGACATAAGGATGTTAACTGAAAGGCAAAAACTACCACCTTTCTCTAGGCCTGTATTAGACCAAGAATCAAAATGCCTGCTGGAACTCGGGTCCCTTCATCATTAAATTCAAAAGCTGGTGATATGGCTCTTTAAACATTTTCCCCCCTAATGTTAATAATGCAGACTACTGAAAAGTTTTTACAGTACAAAATTCCAAAAATCAAATTTTCACGCCAACCCACCAAATACAAACTTATTCAAAATCAATTCAGAAGAATGACTTCTATGTCCAAAATATAGTGTACCTAAAAATAATACCCCATTAAAACTGGGAACATTCTGAATGAACAACAGCATTATAAAAAATTACAGCTATCCAAATTATGATGTTAAAATATATCCTCCTGCTTTCTATATAGATGTTTTCTGTTTTTAAATGTTATCAAATACAGAGCTAAGAGATCCAGAGAAGGGAGCCTTCCATAACAGATGCAACCATGTACTTACTTGTTCTGCAGGAGGTGGGCATTCTAATTTCTTTGACTTTGATGGTGATGAAATTCTTGCACACTTATCATCATTAATATTCTTTAGAAGCAAAAACAAAACAAAACACCAAAAAATATAATTTTGTATTTCAAACTACCCCACATTCTAGGATCATAGTGGTTGCCTTTATTGTTCACCCTACCACGTGATTAAACCCTCTCAATGGTCTTTTTTTCAATTACATCTGGTCTTCATCAGATAGTAACACTGCCTGCACATCTTTTTATATCCAATTACTAGGACATTTTTATTGGGGATGTAGTTTCAAAGAGCACACTTTTACTTTAAAAACCTCAACCTACTGCCCTGGCCAGGTGGCTCGGTTGGAGTGTCGTCCTGTGCACCAAAAAGGTTGCGGGTTCGATTACTGGTCAGGCACATACAGGTGGCAGCCAATCGATGTTTCTCACACACATCAATGTTACTGTTTTTTCCTTTCCTCTCTCTAAAATCAATGAACATATACTCAGGTGGAGATTTTTTTTTTTAATCTCAATCTACTATAGATTATTGGAAAAGTTACTCCCCACCAATTCAGATAGGTCATCATAATGTACCCAAGAAATGGTTACAATTTGTGAGTGAATTCTCCTCAAGCACTACTATCTTTTCCCCATTTTTTCTCTACTTTTCTACTTCCCTAACAGTTATCAAATACTACTGCTTCTTTCCTGATATATTATTATCACAGTGTTATAAGGAAAATGAGAAGATGCAATTAGTATTTAAAACATTTACCTCTGATGTGCTTGGCCCAGGTTTTTTATCCAGGTGAGTATGCCCATGGCTAGAGTCTGTAACACATCAAGATTTTAAAAAGGACAGTATCAGCCAATAGGTTTGAAGACAGAAAAACACATTATAAAAATATAGAAAGCCAAAAGTACTATTTGCATCATTTAATCAGTAAAAATACAATTTTCAAAATGACATTTATTTAACAGGAGTGTTAGCCTCAGTCAGTTTCTGTCAGCAACAGATATATGACATTAAACTGCTTAATGATTTTAAAACAGTTCTTTTTCTAATGGATGACTTTAAATCAGACACAGAACTCCAGTACATGCTTGCAAATGAAGAAATAACATACCTTTATCTTTTCGTTCTTCGGTATCCATTCTGCGTCTGCTTCCTTTTCTATCACTCACATATGATGATTTTCTCTGGATGCATGGATTGCCACTCTGAGAAGATGACTGACTGACTGATGAACTCTTCAAATGAACAAACCCAACACTTTGTGTTAAAGATTTACCCATAAATATATTCTTCGTACATCTGATTAAAAATTTTAAAATCCATAGTCGTGTCTATAGTTCCAAAAATAAGACCTAAGATTCATATTTAATTATGTCCTCTACAGTTAAGTGTTTGGGCAATCAGACAGACCTTTGGCCTAAATTATTTTAACACTTCTTCATATCCTTATATGGGAAAGCTGCTCTGACCAAACTTCCACCTTGCAATTTATATTCTTTGTACAAAGAATAGCAAGCATCCTTCAGAGCAACCTTCAAAAACAGCTATTGTAGAGCCATAGTCCTTTTGTGGGGAAAGATACCCAAGTGCAAATTAACAGATACAGTGCACTATGATTGTTATTCATTGAAATGCTACTGATGTAAGCGCTACATGAGCTCTAACCTTCTAATTGGTGTAACAAAAGGACTGGAATAAGTCAGGTTTTTAAGCTAAATTATCATTGAAGGTCCTCTCCCTGTCTGGTACTAAGAATTGAGAAGAGGATCTTAGGAGTTTTCTAGAAGACAAGACAGGATTCAAACTACCTACTAATCTAAAAATGATGAGTATGACTCCATTCTGACAATCAAAAATTTCACATTGTATTCTTACATTACAGTGGTCATAGTCTTATCGTTCACTAACTGAAAAAGGACAAAAAGCTATGAATACAAGCTTAAGTGCTTTGTGTCTCTTTTAAAATCTAATTATTATGGGAAAATAATATCCTATATAATAAAAGGCTAATATGTAAATCAACTGAGCAGTAGAATGACCAGTGGCTATGACACACACTGACCACTAGGGGGAAGAAGCTCAATGCAGGAGTTGCCCGCTGGTGGTCAGTGCACTCCCACGGGAAGCGCACCGCTCAGCCAGAAGCCGGAGTCATAGCTGGCAAGCAGAGCAGCAGTGGCAGGAGCCTCTCCCGCCTCTGCAACAGTGCTAAGGATGTCTGACTGCTGGCTTAGGTCTGTTCCCCAGGGAGAGGGGGTCTAAGTCGCCAGTCAAACATCCCCTAAGGGCTCCCGGACTATGAAAGGGCGCAGGCCAGGCTGAGGGACTGCCCCCCACCCCTTCTCTGAGTGCACAAATTTCATGCACTGGGCCTCTAGTATTACATAAAGATAAATATACTTAACACACAACCCATGTCTAATAATCCCTAAGCTCCAAACCCTATTCCAGATTGAACTATTATTCCAGAGGAGCTGTTTTCAACCAACCATCTCACACCTCTAAAAGATTCCACAGAGGCCAGTGGACAGATAATTGAGTGTGAGGGATATTAATGTTTTACATTGGTATACTGGGAAGCCTTCTGTAACATTTCATTTTGTTTAATCTACTGTTGAGAAAAAGTGTCCAACAAGTATTCTGGATCACAAGTCCTTTAGAACAACTTCCCAATACTTCAAAGCCATAGTTGCATGGCTTCTAGTGCCCCAAACTGAATCTCATTCCCCTATCCTGCCAATGAACCCTCTTCACAGACCATTGACTTCACTCTACATGATAACTGTTTTTCCTTCTAATCCACCAAAATAATTAAGAAACCTAAAGAGCCCTAGCTGGTTTGGCTTAGTGGATAGAGACCTGGCCTGTGGACTGTAGGGTCCCAGGTTCAATACTGGTAAAGGACACATGGCCAGATTGCAACTCGATCCCCCGTAGGGGGCATGCAGGAGGCAGCTGATTCATGATTCCCTTTCATTATTGATGTTTGAGAGAAAAAAAATCAATCAGTTGTCTCCTGCACACATTGCAACCAGGGCCAGAGACCTAAACCAGCAACCTAGGCATGTGCCCTGATGGGAACACACCTTTTGGTATATGGATGACGCTCCTACCAAATGAGCCACACCAGCCAGGGCAAGGTACCCTTCAGCTTACAAATTATTAGTCTTATGGTTTAATATTAAAACTACAGTTGACCTTTAAACAACATGAGGTTTAGGGGTGCCAACCTCTCCCAGGCAATCGAAAAATCTATGTATAGCTTTTAACTCCCCAAAAACTTAGCAACAGGTGTCCCTCAGTATACATAGGGGATTTGTATCAGGACTCCAATAGATACCAAAATCTGTGAAAGCTCAAGTCCCTTTTATAAAATAACATAAAAGAATGCACACAGTTTGTCTTCCATATCCACAGATTCTGTGATTAGTTGAATCAGCAGATGGGAAACCAGGGGAATTCAGAAAGCCAACTGTAGTTATTCGGGGGGGGGGGAGATCTGCATTATAAGTTGACCTCCAAATTTCAAACACATGTTATTCAAGAGTTTGCTTCTATTAAGGAGAGATTCCAAACCAGTAACTTTTAAAATCTCTTTGTATACATACGGAAAGGGCTGGGAAAGCGTGTTCATCTCGGTTTTGAATCTCATACAGTAATCGAGATTCTTCTATAGCTTGCTTCTCTCTGCGCTCTTCTGGGGAGAGGCCAAAATAATTAGATTCTCGACTGGCGTGCTCAAAATCCTCAACTCTCTCGCGATCAGGTTTTCTGTTAAATAGACATTTTGTCAAGAAAAAAAAAGATAAATGTATTGACTACCTAAAATAAAATAACCTGTTTTGTCAATACAAATATTTAACTACAAAGTGACTATAGAACTTTTGGCAACCTGAATAAATGTTTACCAAACGGAATCTTCTGTAGTATCATGGATGCTACATAACAGAATCCAGACGACAAACTTATAACAGGGAGAGGTAGAAAAAAGAAAATGATAAAGAAATAATTGAGGGTTGTTATTTTTTTCCTTTCCATCAGAGCAGAAATGTAAGTACTGCATATATTCCTTTACTCCTCATTTTAATATTTTCATAAGAATTCACTTTCAAAAGAAAGGGAAAGTTATTAGTTTAGGTCTCAAAAACATTCTACTTCTCTGTTCTAAGGGCAATATCAAAACTGCCTGGTACGGGCACAAAAAGAGACATATAGACCAATAGAACAGAACAGAGAAAGCAGAAGTCAACCTAAGCCATTATGCTCAATTAATATTTGATAAAGGAAGCAAGAGCATACAATGGAATTAAGAGAGTCTATTCAATAAATGGTGCTGGGAAATTTGGTCAAGATACATGCAAAAAAATGAAACCAGATCACCAACTTACACTATACACAAAAACAAACTCAAAATGACTAAAAGACTTAAATGTAAGACAGGAAATCATAAAAGTCCTACAAGAATCCACAGGCAGCAAAACAGCAGACATATGCCAGCAATACCTTTACAGACAAAGATCCTAGGGCAATGAAGACTAAGGAGAAAATACAGAGAACTCATACAACTTAACAAAAGGAAGATAAATGATCCAATCAAAAAATGGGCAAAGGATGTAAATATTCACTTTTCGAAAGAGGACATATAGAAGGCCCAGAGACATATGAAAACCTGCTCAAAGTCACTAATCATCTGAGAGTTGCGAGTCAAAACAAGATACCACCGAAACCAGTTTGGCTCAGTGAATAGAGCATCGGCCTGTGAACTGAAGGATCCCAGGTTCAATTCCGGTCAAGGACATGTAACTTGGTTGCGGGCACATCCCCAATAGGGAGTGTGCAAGAGGCAATTGATGGATGTTTCCCTCTCATTGATGTTTCAATAACTATCTCTCTTTCTCTCTGTAAAAACTTAATAAAATATTTTAAAAAAAAACAACGAGATACCATCTCACACCTGTCAGAATGGCTATCATCAACAAATAACAAGTGCTGGAGAGGATGTGGAGAAAAGGAACCCTCATGCACTGATAGTAGGAATGCAGACTGGTGCAGCCACTGTGGAAAACAGTATGGAGTTTCTTCAAAAAGTTAAAAATGGAACTACCATTTGACCCAGGGATCCCACTTCTAGGAATATATCCCAAAAAATCAGAAATGCCAATCAGAAAGGATATATGCAGCCCTATGTTCACAGCAGCACAATTTACCACAGCTAAGATCTGGAAACAGCCTAAGTGCCCATCTGCAGATGAGTATATTAAAAAACTGGTACATCTACACAATGGAAACTTTTACCATTTGCAACAACATGGATGGAACTAGAGCATTTTGTTAAGTGAAATAAGCCAGTTGGAGAAAGATAAATATCACATGATCTAACTCATGTGTGAGATATGATCAACATAATTTGATAAACAAGAATAGATCCAGAGACAAATGGTAGGGGGAAGGGGTGTTAGAGAGCAACCAAAGGACCTGTATGCATGCATATTAGCATAACCAATGGACACACACACTGGGGCAGAGGGGGCTTGCCTGGGGTGGGAATGGTAAGGGGCTGGGTGAGGGGGGGGGGGGTAATTGGGGAAAAGGGAGACATATGTAAAACTTTGGACAATAATAAATAAATAAGACTTACTCTACAGTTACTTTTATTTCTTTAAAGAGAACTATGAAGAACTGAAATCCTCACATAGTATTTTATCAACGATACTTTTAATATTAACGATACTTTTAAAAGCATGAAATGTGGCAAATAAAAGAAATGCCCCTCCCTTACCTTATGATCTGTGAGGGTGTCCTAAGATTCTTGTGCTCACTGGAGGGTTTCTGAGACGCTGACCCGGCAGAATGACCAGAGAATGTGTGCTGTCTTACTCCCGAAGGGTGCTGGAGTCGAGGAGGTAGTACTGATGGAGCTTTTACTGGCTTACTTGAATTCTTTGGCCCTCTGTATTCTGCATCTGTGACAAGAATCCAAAAATACTCCATAATTTCCTATAATCAACAATGCCATGGATCTTTACCCCTCCCCCCAAAAAAAGAATAACTTGATGTGCTCTTACCAGAATGGGAATTTTGTCCAGAAGGGGAAGGTTTTTTCATCTTCTTCCCTGACACTGTGTTCCAGCTTTCTGAGGGAGGTGGTTTGAGGGTCTTCGGTGAGTGCCTTCAAAAGGAAGGAAAAGACATGTAATAAGTTAAAGTGCTCATAGCAATGATAGCTACTTAAGTATTCAGCAGAGCAATTTTATTTGTAACTTATGTAAGAATTTCCAGCTTTAGTTCTTATATTAAAAATGAAGTGCAAACAAAGCCATTTAGCAACCCATAAATAATTCTAATAAATAAAAGATAACATAAATCAAAAGTGTGTTTTCAAACCCCAAAATACCAGAAGACTAAATGGCCTTAAATCACAATCAAAGCAAAAGATACGAGGAATGACTGCTATTTGTTAGATGTGGAAATGGTACTGTCATTCAGGTGGGGAGAGGCAGGAGCCCTTACTGTGCTAGAGACACATAAAAGCACCTACATGTCTATGAGAAATGGCATAAAGTCTGGACTTTTTAAATTTTTCCAATTCTATTTCTAAAAAAAGGTTAGGGAGAATAGATTAGAAAAGGTTGCTGAATGCTGTTAACTGATGAACCAGGATGGTGGTATATTAGGGTTTTCTGCACTATGCTCCTGCCATTTATGGGTGATTGAAATTTTCCATAGTAAAGTTTAGGTGTGACTTACTACCTTTATCTCTAGTAAGGGCAGCAGCAACTAAAATAAAAGGTATTCTAAAGTAACACTGTAAATATACCATAAAATTTTACTCCATCTGACATTTACTTAAAATTAATTACATGCAATGCAGTACCAAATAACATTAGGAATGGATATGGTCCCTGTCCTCCAAAGCTCGCACTTTATAGTTGTAATATAGTCAATTTCCCAAAAGGCCTTTGTGAAGAATGGCACATTTTAAGCAGTAACTGACAAAATTAGTTTTCTTTTTATTTTAAACTATATCATCATGCAAAACACTGTACTTAAACTCTATTTTTCAGAAGCTCTAAACAAATATTTCTACTCATAGGCAACACCTTTAAGTGAATTTGCAAATACACAAAGCCATTTTGAAATGCCCATGACTACATTACGCAAGTGGAAAAGACAGTAAATGCCTTATTTGAAGAGCAGTACATACTTCCTTCCAACTTCTTCAACCAAAACTGGTCCGTTCTCAGAATGAACCCCTTGAAGGTCTGCATTAGAAAATTTTCCATTGTGATCCAACCTAACCTGCTGAACAATTCCAAAAAGATCAGTCACCCGCTTACTTGCATTATTGATCAGTTTTTAAAATTTATTTTGTTTCCAATTAAAGAGAAAATGAAATGTATATTGTTAAACACAAAACTAATTTCAAAACAGTATACAATATCTGTTTCTCTGACCTCCCAGACTTACGTACCTCTCCTAAAATGCTTTTGTGTTTATCCTTCCAAAATAGTTCTAAATTATTTCCTTAATAGTTCAAGTAGTAACAGTACTATCTATTAAGGCTCCTAACAAGAGAGGTATCTTGTCCTTGTCCTGAAGTCAGGACTGTGGCACAACACAACCAGGATTCCAGGCCTGGCATTTCTTCTTACTGGCAATGACCTTGGGCAAGTTACTTTTCATACTCCAGTGTCTTCATATGCAAAATAAGGCTAATAATAGTACCAAAGTCATAGGACTGATGGAGATGGAATGAGGTATGTATCATATACGTGAAGGACGTGAGAGTATTATTATAATTACTGTGTGTAACCGTGACCTTTCTCCTCCCTAAAAATAGATCCGTTATCTCTTCTCTAACATACTACTGGTATTTCCCAAGAGTAAATTGTGACAGGAGAGTAAGCCTTGAGGTGTTTCTATAGTCAACGCACAATGAACAGGGCGTCTGTCATGACCACACCAGGAGCACTAGGAGCCCATTCATTTTGCATGGCTTTGAGTACTGTCGTACTTTAATTAGTAAACAAAGTCCTCGAGTTGAGGTTTCATTCTTCACAAATCAAAATAGGACAGTTTGCCTTCCTCTCTTTGACTTTACCAAAAAAAATTTTCTGAAGTTTCTTATCAAAAGTTAAAACTGTATTTTACATGCATGAGTAAACAAGTCATCTTTGACTCCTAGCAGTTTATACAATAAAGTCTCAATTAAATTTTATCCAAGTGAAAGTTAAGTAGAATTTAGATACTCTAAAACAGAAAAAATTAAAACAAAAGTATCTGCTTTATGAACTACTTTATTAATGGCAAAACTGCAATTTCAAAGAAGATATGCTTGATTTAAAACAATGAGTAACTAAACTTGAGTGATGCAGAGTAAGACCAGCAATCCTCTCTTGTTGAGGGACAGGGAAGGAGGGGGACCCTAAGCCTCGGTTTTATTCTTCTCTTTTTTTTCCTTCAAAGATTCCACAATTCTGTTCTATAATTAGAGCACAATTTTAAAATCTCATAAGGAAGAACCTAAATGAATTACATCCTCTTCTTCCTTTCCTTTCAAATACCCCAGAACCAAAACACTATGAAAAGTGCTCAAAAGTACACAGACACAATCCTGGTCAATCAGATACTTTTCACAAACCACTTTATAACAAAGGAAATGAGTGTTTCCCCCACAAGTCAAAAAGAATTGTTTGTCAAGGGCTATTGTAAGGTAGCTTTGAAAAGACAACACTTTTTTCCTTTTAATCCTCACCTGAAGATACGTTTTTATTGATTTCAGAGAAAACAAGGAGGTGGGGGAAAAAGGGAGGGAGGGAGAAAGGAAGAAGGAATAAAATGGAAGGGAGGGAGAAACATCAGTGTGAGAGCGAAACATTGATTGCTGACTCTCATACATGCCCCACCAGAGATCAAACCCACAAACTAGGTATGTGACCTGACCAGGAATCAAACCCCAAACCTTTTGTTGTACAGGATGGCGCTCCAACCAACTGAGCTACCTGGCCAGGGCAAAAGGCAACATTTTTTGATGGAAGCCGTTTTGATGAAAATTATCTTCCAACTAATTTTTGTGCATGTGGAATTGCTTTTATTTTGGAAATAGTATAATAAACAACAGAAAGGGGACCTTTGAAAATTACCTTTCCCAGCATTTCTCTAGCCTTGGCATTTTTGACACTTTGGACCCAATAATTCCTTGTCATGGGGAGAGGGAAAGGGTATCCTGTACACTGTAGGATATTTGGTAGCATCCCTGGCCTTTACCCACTAAATGTGAGTACCAGCTTCCCAGTTAGGAAACAAAAAAATGTTTGCAGACATTGCTCAGCAGGGAGTGAGGGGATACAAAAGCACTCCAAATTAAGAAACGCTGATGTGTCCTTGCCAGTGTTACTCAGTGGTTAGAGCATCACCCTGCATATCAAAGGGTCTCAGATTCAATTCTCAGTCAAGGGCATGTATCTGGGTTGCAGGTTCGCTCCCCATCCCCAGACAGGGAGCATTTGGGAAGCAATTGGTGTGTCTTTCTCACTGATGTGTGTCTCTCTCTCCCTCTCTTTCTTCCTCTTCCCTCCTACTCTCCCTTTGAAGAGCAAGGGGGAAAATATCCTCAGGTGAGGATTAAGAAAAAAATAAACACTGATCTAATCCAACTTTCCCCTTTAATAATCAGCTACTTAAGTCCAGAGGAGTAGTTTATTCAAAGTAAACGAAAATCTCTTATTGTCAGTCCACTTTCTTTTTTTAATTCAACAGAAAAGATTATATACCACCTGGATGGCTTGGCTCAGTGGTTCAGCATCAACCTATAAACCAGGAAGTCATAGTTCGATTCCCAGTGAGTGTATATGCCCAGCTTGCAGGCTCAATCTCCCCAGTGAGGCATGCAGTAGGCAGCCAATCAATGATCCTCCCTCATCATTGATGGTTCTCTCTCTCCCACTCCCTTCCTCTTTAAAATCAATGAAAAGATATATCTTTTTTTATTATTTTTTTATTTTTTTAATATATTTTATTGATTTTTTTATAGGGAGGAAAAGAGAGGGATAGAAAGTTAGAAACATCAAAGAGAGAGAATCATCGACCAGCTGCCTCTTGCACACACCCTGCTGGGGATGTGCCGGCAACCAAGGTACATGCCCTTGACTGGAATTGAACCTGAGACCTTTCAGTCCGCAGGCCAAAGCTCTATCCACTGAGTCAAATCAGTTTCAGCTCTTTAAAAAAAAAAAAAATTATGTACCTCTCAATCTTCCAGGTTAACTTTTATAAGCAAAACAAATGATCCATAATATCAAGCTTGAACCAATTATAAGATATTTGCTAACTGTAATAAAAATATCTAAAAGTCTAAAATATTACTGTACTTCTTTGAAGCAAGCAATATCAAAAATTAGGTTATTTTTTAAAGGTCATGTGACAGGATGCCATGGTTTTAGATTCATACAATTTTGGTAATGTATTCAAATGAATAAAAATGCTAAATATTTAAAACCATGAAAATGTATACATAAAAAATATATTCTAAAATTCCAAATTAACAACACATTCAAACTTATCTGTTTACTCAATTCCTATTATAATAAGATTTCAGGTAAGATCTTTTCTTCTATATAATCACTTACTTGGCATTTATCCCCAACTTCATACTGTAAGCCAGCAGCAATGGAATAATCACGTTTCTGTTGAGCTGTAAATAATATCAAAATAATATCGAGTTGACTTAATTATTTTCAAGTGCCATAAAACAAATTTATGGAAAAAGCAGATTTTTAAACTCACCTTGTTTAGATTTGAGCCAAATTTCATATTCCACATTTCTATAAACTGCTGGATTGAGTGACTTAAGAACCTTTCTAGACAAAGGAAGGCTTTGGGAGTTCCCATTGTTTTTCAGGTGCTAAACAAACAAAGTCAGGATTAAAAAAATAAAACAATTTTGTTTGAACTATGTATAAGAAAAAAATCAAAAGAAAACTTCAAAAATTACTAAGTTGCTGAAAAATTTACTAGATGTGCCTGACTCTACTGAAAATGTACCAGAAAGAGAAAAAAAATTAAGACTATACTTTCATAAGCTCTTATATTAAAGAACAAGACCTTTAGAAAAAATACCTGATCACTTGACAGAGCTTTAAATCCATTTACATCATTAGCAGTGGAAGTTTTTCTCCTATGAAGGAAAAAAATATAACTATAATTAGTACAATATATGGTCACATGCAATTAATTTATTCTAACTTCACATAAAAATATCAGAAGCCAGAGTTATATTCCACAAAGTCAAAGCTATATTCCAATGAGCCCTTACAAATTTTAATAAACTGTGCAAGTAGCCCTAACCAGTTTGGCTGGATGGATAGAGCATCGGCCTATGGATTAAAGTAGTGGTCGCCAATCTCTCGGACCACAGACCACCGTAGACCACTGGTTGGCGACCACTGGACTAAAGGGTCCTGGGTTCAATTCCAGTCAAGAGCATCAGTTACAGGTTTGAGCCCTGGCCTTGGTCAGGACACATGCGAAAGGCAACCAACCTATCTATGTGTCTCTCTCACATGGATGTTTCTTTCTGTCTCTCCCCTTCTCCTCCACTCTCTCTAAAAATCAATGAAAAAAATCCTTGGATAAGGATTTAAATATATATAAACAATAAAGTGAGTGAGAGTGAGTGAGTGTGTGTGTGTGTGTGTGTGTGTGTGTGTGTGTGTGAAACTTATAATATATTGAGTCAAAAACTTTTATCAGTAATTCTTACTGGCTCAATCATCAATAAAACAAACATAAATAAACTGAAATTCAAGTAAGTAGAATAATTGGGTTTATAAAACATTCAATGTAAAAAAAAAATTCCCTTTAAATACATAGATGATTATCCATTAAACAAAATAATCCACTACAAAAAGACATACAATCTAGTGATAATGAATGCAAACCATATTCAGTATGCTAATGCTAGAAAGTGCTACTGGGGGTGTTAGGAAAAAATTATAGTGTTGAGCCATAGGCTTAATAAAAAGTAGGAAGAGGAAAGAATGTGTTGAGATGTCTTTTTGAATAAGTAATTAAAGGTAATGAGATAGCAAACCATAGGGCTATTCAGTCTTCCCGGCAGAAAAGAACAGAAATCCAGTGCACAGATCCTGATGTGGACAAGAGGCCAGCAAGGCTGGGACAGAGTTATGGCACACAGAGTGGGAGATGAGGTGAGAAGCCATCTATACTCTTCTGTCCTACACTCCTTAATCAACCAATGTATAGTCTTCAGGACAATTTCCCAAGTCTACACCCTTAAATGCAACAATCTTGAAGAGACTCCAAGTAGCTAGTGTCTAGATTTTTAAAAAGCACCCATAATTTCCAGTACTTCAGCACTGTCCAATGTGAACGCGAAAAGAATCCAGCCACATGAGTAAAACAACATGCCTAGTCTTTCCCCCTTGCTGTCACATTATGCCTACCTATCGTACTATGGTTAGGTAGCACTCTTCCCGACTTGAAGCCTTGTCTTCCCTAAGCCAAATATGATACAAGAAATCTATAATAATGCAAAAAGTTAATGAAAAAGGCTCCCATGTTCCAAGGGCTACAATAGTAAAGTATAAAAAGAAAAACAGCCTTATAATGAGCACATCTTCTCTAATTTTCTCCTATGTTCAATGACATGTCTTAATCAGAGAGGTGCTAGAGAAAACCATGGAGCAAAATTTTTACATGGGCAGTTAGTCCATTCTAGCATTAAACTTGTAATAGCAGTTCCAGATTCTAACCTAACTTTCTTATAAACAAATGGTAGATAATTTTTCAATCAGGATCAGAAAAACTTAATTTAAGAAATGCCTAAAATTACAAATGAAGATATATTTAAGTACTATTTAATAAATAATTGATATCTTTCTCTAGTTTCATAGTATGTAACACCAAGTAGGATACTTTCCTATTGAAGATACAACAGCAATATTATAGTTTAACTTCATTAGGATTGGAAAATGATTAATTGCTATAAAATATCCTATCTTATATAATAAAACCCTAATATGCAAATCAACCTAACAGCGGAACAACCGGTCACTATGACATGCACTGACCACCAGGGGACAGAGGCTCAACACAGGAACTGCCACCTGGGCAGCACCAGCCAAGGTGGGTGCCAGCAGGGGCCCCGATCCCCCACCCACCCATTGACCCACAGATAGACCCTGATTGCCAGCTCGACCTAGAGATCCTACCTATGCATGAATTTCACAAAATGGGCCTCTAGTATTTTTCTAACATTATTGAATGTTGGTCACTTTATCTAGGAACTAGCTTATGCACTTTATATGTTATTTCATTTAATTATTATAAACTGGAGGCCCGATGTATGAAATTCATGTATAGGTAGGATCGCTAGGCCTGCCCGATCTGTGGGGCAACCAGTGGGGCAATCAGGGCCCCCCACTGGCACCTGCCTTGACTGGCCTGGGGCCTGCGTTGAGCATCTACCTCCTCATGGTCAGTGAGCATTATAGCGACTGGTCGTTCTGTCATGTCATTCAGTCGATTTGCATTACTAAGCCTTTATTATATAGGAGGATTCTGCCCTTTGAAAAACTACTAATATATCTCATTTTACAGATGCAGAATTGAGGCTTCTTAAGTAACTTGACCCAAGTATAGTAAGTTGTTAAAAGGTACTTATTCACAACCTAAACAAAGGCATTATCCAGAGCTGTTCCCACACTATAACCCTATTTTGGAATTTTTATTATCTAAAAAAGAAAAAGAGGTGGCATTATTTAAGAAAATAAAGGAAGTCAAGGAAATCAAAATGGCCATTTTTTTAGCACTGAATATGCAAACAACTGACAGGTTAACCTTAAAATTTTATAATACCACAGATATAGGTAGACCAAATCTATTCCACATATACACATCCAGATTACATAGAATTAGATGCTTTATAACCAAAATATAAGCTTTATGAAGTAAAATTAGTGGCAGAGATAAAGAACCTTCTACTGCAGATTGCTATATTTTAGGAACATCGTAATATTTCAGTAACTCCTTGCAGAATCATTTACTGAACTGATTCTTTGTACAGCACTATAAAGGTATCTTAGAATTTAAATTCATTCTTACCTGCAACTATCATCCTCTGAATCTGATATTTCACTGTGGCTTTCACCAGCTACTTCAGCAGTGTTGAGTCCCATCAAAATTTTACTAACATCAGTTTTAAATACCTTCTCATACAATAATTCATAAAGGAGAGCTGCAATTAACAAGAGGGATGTCATGCAACATTAACTAATTTTATGTTCTAACATAAAATTGAGTATCTATTGCCCAGGCTTCTAAAATCTTAACTGCAACATCTATGGTCAAATTTAATCAGAAAGTTGCCTACATGGAGAGCAACCAGAATTTGTGTGTAAATTAGTTTAAAATCATTACATTAAGATATCTGCCCTTTTTATCAATATCAACACAAAAAATACATAACAGCTCTAAAACAAGTATGATGACAATAAAAAATAAACATGCATAATGAGCAATTATTACACTCCATGTGTTAAGCCTTTACATTATCTCCATATTTAATCCCAGCACAGTGGTATAATTATTCTAATTGTACAGATGAGGAAACTGAGAATTATAGATAGCATACAACATTCCCAACCTTAAGAGACTTGGATAGAAAACATTAAGAAATATTAAGACTGTTTGCCCTAATCAGTTTGGCTCAGTGGATAGAGTGTTGGCCCACAAACTGAAGGATCCCTCCCAGGTTAGATTCCGGTCAAGGGCACGTATGTACCCGGGTTGCAGGTTCGAACCCTGGCTCCCAGCAGGAATATAATTTCCTATACAAACATAAGGGTGAAACTTACACTGACACATAGCAGAGCTCTCTTTATATTTTATGGGATAGACAATATCATAGTGATTTCCATTCGAAAAACACAGTAATACCTGAAAGGAAAAAAATAAAATACACTTTTCAGTACTTCATATTTGATATTTGCCTAGCAACTTATTATCTCTAATATCTCTCAATCACTAGTAAATAATTTTCAAACAGAAAGTATTTTAGAAGCAATTTAAAGCTCCAATGTAGTCAACTATGGTATATGCACATGCTGAAATGCTACACAGCTATTAAATCAAAAAGTTCTTAATGACTTGGGGAATGCTTATGGGATAAAAAATAAATACATTGCCCTAGCTGGTTTGGCTCAGTGGATAGAGCATCGCCTGCAGACTGAAGGGTCCCAGGTTCGATTCCAGTCAAGGGCACATGCCCAGGTTGTAGGTTCAATCCCCAGTAAGGAGGGGTGGGGGGGAGAATGCAGAAGGCAGCCAATCAATGATTCTGTCTCATCATTAACGTTTCTATCTCTCTCCCTCTCCCTTACTCTCTGAAATCAATAAAAATACATATATTTTAAAAAAAAAAAAACAGCATGATTTCAGCTACTAAAGGAACAAGATGTAAGAGAGCGTAAAAAAAAAAAATATTCCAAAATTTTATTAATACTTACCTCTAAGAGGCAGAATCAAAAATAACATTTTTCTGCTTCTTAAGAGTTAAAGTATAATTAACCCTTGACCAATATGGGGGTTAAAGGTGCCAACTCCTATGCATTCGAAAATCCAAATATAACTTTTGAATCCCCCAAAACATATCTACAGTCCTCCCTAGGTATCTGCAGGGTACTGGTTCTAGGACACACAAACCCCCATACCAAAATTCACAGTCAAGTCCCTTATATCAAATGGTGTAGAACAATGCAGATAATTGGCCTTCCTCACCTGCAGATTCCCAACCTCTAACCTCAAATCGGAAAATACTGTTTTCAATCTGCTGTTGATTGAATCCGGACACTTTGGGATACAGAAGACAAACTATATATTCATTGAAAAAAAATCCACATATAAGTGGACCCATGTAGTTCAAACTCATGTTGTTAAAAAATCAACTGTATTTCCTAAATAGTTAATTACTTATTCAAAGAGAAATGCACACTGATTTTATTTAGACTATGTCATATTCCAGTAAGTGTACTGGAAAAGGCCAAGTCCAGAGACAAGCATGTTAGGAACCCGTAAGGCCTTATTAAGGTAGTATTTCACTCAATATCCCTCCTCCTCACCACCATTAGCAAAGTGACAAAGATACTTCAACTTGGCCTGGATGACTCCAAAACAACTAATTAAAACAAAGTTTCCTTAAAAAAAAGGTTCCTTATAATGAATCAGCTGAGGTTTTTTTCCTTCTAGAGTACATATTTTTTCAATTGTTTCTGCTTTGAACAGATAACAACTTAATCAGCAAATTATCTTTATAATGGGAAATATATCATGATTACCAATTTCTAGATGCAATGGAAGAACCTATTTTTACAAGTTATTTTACTATTTAATGTTTATATTGACACAAAAGAGTAATAGTCTAATCATAAACACTAGTATCTCACTTTTTTCCTCTAATGATAGGGTTCAACATGGTGATTTGTCAGGAAAAACTAATACAAAGTAATATGGCTCAATGATGATTAACTGGAACTACACTATATAACTCAGTATTAGCCTTCATGCACAAATATTTCCAACACCACCTTAAAATTATAGCTTAGGCCGAAACCGGTTTGGCTCAGTGGATAGAGCGTCGGCCTGCGGACTGAAGGGTCCCAGGTTTGATTCCGGTCAAGGGCATGTACCTTGGTTGCGGGCACATCCCCAATAGGGGATGTGGCAAGAGGCAGCTGATCGATGATTCTCATCAATGTTTCTAACTCTCTATCCCTCTCTCTTCCCCTCTGTAAAAAATCAATAAAATATATATATTTTTTAAATTATAGCTTAGGAGGTCAAGGTGGTAACTGAGTAGTTCTTTCACTTAAGCTTTTAAAAACATTGAAAAAATTCTTACCTTTTCAGGAAAATTATTTTCAGTTACTTGTGAAGGAGAAACATTTGGTTCCCGATAAATTACAAAATCTTTCCTGAAAATAACATTTTTAGAAATTACTTCTGATGGTTTGTTTAGACACTGAAGATATAGCAGTAAACATAAGATAGTAATGGAATACTAAGTTGTAAAATACCTATATAAAAACATCTTCTCAAACAAAATAAAATTTCAAATATAGCTTATATGTGTGTGACTTCATATATAAAACTGGTAATTGACAGAGGTGTTTTGCCTCTGTTCCAATGGCCCTTCAGTGCTACTGGCCGTGAGAAAGCAGGAAACCATTTCTCGATAAGGTTGACAAATGGTAACGTTTAGAGGTCTGGAAAATTTTCTGAACTCCTTTCCAAAAGTATCTTGAAAATTAAAATTTCTAAACATTGATATATCTCAATGTCAAAATCTAATTCATACAATAAAAAAACTTAGAAAAGATGCTTCACAACCAAGACATAAAATCACAATTTTCACAATTTTAGTATAATGTAATATATTAATTTTCCACTAACTTTACTTTTATTGAATTATGTTATTAGTGTTTACCTGTACATAAGAGAAAGGGCACTTATTTCCACCTGTCCAACCCATTCCTGTATTAAAGAGAAAAAAAAAATGGCCTTTAAATGTCTCAGACGTTTTACAATATACCTTTAAACCAGCGATTTTCAACCAATGTACTGCAAGAATTTTTAAACATGCAATACTTGACTGTTTAGTCAGGGCACTGACCTCTTTTCCCTTAGAATGTCAAATAAAAAATGACAACAATAACTGTCAGGTGTAAATGAATCAAAATTATGCCTATTTTTTTCTGTCAGATTAGTAAAAAATATATTGTTGTGCAGCAGATTTTGAGTAATTAGATTATGGGTCATGTGATTTAAAAAAAGGTTGAAAATCGCTCTATATAACATCTTCATACATACCTTTATACAATATAAAGCTCAGAAAAATTATTAGTAATATCATAAATATTATAAAAACATTTACATAAAACAACTTATATATACTAAAAAGCAGCCTGTCTGTTGTGAAAATCCTTAGTAATGGGGTAGAATGACAGGTCCTAGTGGAGTGTTAAGACCAAGAAGTGGTATCCTTAAGTTGAGAACTTTTTGAATACAAGGGTTCTACCTCTAACCTTGCACCCAGGACAGAACTTGGCACATGTTGAAGGAACAAAGAGAGCAGTATCCTAGCAATCCTTTTCAAATGAGGTAGAGATTCTACAATCCTAAAGGAGTCACTTTAAGTCTCTAAGGAGGAAATGGCCAGTATATATAAAATCTTAAAATATTTTCATAAACTCTTAGACAAAGCAATTCAACTTCTATAAACCTATCCTACAAAAATGTTTCCTATGTCCACAAACATAAACAAGGATGTTCACTGTAGCTATCTGTAATAGTTTTAAAAAAAATGTTTGGTAAAGCCCAAAATTCCACTAACAGGTAAGGAATAATCGAATAACTTACACATTTTATCCATACTATATATGAAACATGCAATCATTAAAAAGAATGAGGTATACCCATGTGAAGGGACTTAGGGGAAAAAATCACTGACTAGTATAAAAAAATCATAGTAAAAGAATTCTGTTGTATAAAACAAAAACTTATCCTAATAAAAGAATAATATGCAGATTGACCATCACTCCCACACACAAGATGGCTGCCCCCATGTGGTCAAAGATCCTACCCCCATGTGGACACAAGATGGCCACCACTACATGGCCAGCAAGGGAGGGCAGTTGGGGAGGGGACCAGGCAGGCAGAGGAGGGAAGTTGGGGGTGACCAGGCATGCAGGAAAGGGCAGTTGGGGGGTACCCAGGCCTGCAGTGGAGAGCAGTTGGGGAGGACCAGGCCTGCAGGGGAAGGCAGTTAGGGGTCACTAGACCAGCAGAGGAGGGAAGTTGGGGTGACCAGGCCTGCAGAGAAGGGCAGTTAGGGGGACCCGGGCCTGCAGTGGAAAGCAATTGGGGGGATCAGACCTGCAGGGGAGAACAGTTAGGAGTGACCAGGCCTGCAGAGGATGGCAGTTAGGAGCAAACAGGCTGGCAGGGGAGCAGTTAGACATTAATCAGGCTGGCAGGGGAGTGGTTAGGGGGTGATCAGGCTGGCAAGCAGAAGCGGTTAGAGGGAATGAGGAAGGCAGGTAAGTGAGCAGTTGGGAGCCAGCAGTCCTGGATTGTGAGAGGGGTGTCTGACTGTCCATTTAGGCCCAATCCCACCAGGATCGGGTCTAAATGGGCAGCGGGACATCCCTTTAGGAGTCCCAGATTAGAGAAGGTGCAGGCTGGGCTGAGGGACACCCCCATTCTGTGCACTGATTTCGTGCATTGGACCTCTAGTGCGTATAATATGTATGCATATATTCCTTGAGAAAGGACTGGGAGGATAACATCCTAAATTGACAGTGGAGACAGGGAAAATAAAGGATTTTCATTCTATATTAAATATTTGACCATAAGAATGTATTCTACACTATGTTTGAAATTAGTAAATACTTAATACCAACAATCACTAAAAATACTGAGCTATGGTACATGAATGCTGCCAACTTTTCCTTGAAAGAAAAGAAATTTGAGGCACGAAAAAGATTTTAGACAATGAACACAGATGAGGATAATAATCTTTTCCCCAGAGATTTTTCATTTTAATAGTTCTTAAAAATTGGTTCTGATTTTCAAAATGAAATGGATGCCATATGTTAAAATCGATTTCTTAAAATAGGCCTCTACCTAACAATGGTTTTTTAATTAACTGCTGCAAGCAATAGCCCTCTGATATAAAGGAAATCTCTCAGATCACAAACAAAAGTAACACCTAATGCAAAATGTGTTACATCTCTTTATAAAATGGAAAATTATTCTACTTGTCTCAACAAAATACTACCTCTCATAATGTACTAGTTTATATTTAATCTTCAGAATAAATTCTGCTGTAGTCTGGTTAAGCAGACAATGGCTATCACAGTATCTTCTCTAACCAGGGTCAATTTTAAATGTATCTATCTCTCTCAAAAAATAAATAAAAATATCTTAAAACCACTGCAATTGGTCTTCTTGCCTGTGATCTCATCTCCCTCGAAACAACCTTTACACAAAATTCTTTCACCCATTCATTCAGTCAACATAAATGTCAGGCACTGTTTTCTAGTTCACAGTGGTAAACAAACACACTCACTCACTTCCTGTCCCAAAAAACTTGCAAGGCTTCCCAATGCCAGATTCCCAGGCCCCAGGCACAGACTGATTCAGACCAGGAATAGAGCCAGGGACCTGCACTGCACAACTACCTCAGGTGACTCTGACGCAGATGGTTTGTAACTCACACAGATATGCTGGTCTACAGCATAAGCTCCAACCTGGTGAGCCTCGTTAGCACTGAAGGCTTTCTCCTGATCTCACCCATAACTTGCCGTTTGACTTATTTCTCATTACCTCTACTTTCAAATGCTCCATGCTCCACAAAACTGGACTGCATTCTGAATCTGCATTGCTCACAATTTTCACTACCTGAAATTGACCTTCACCCCTGTCGTTTCTTATTCAGAATCTATTCAGACTCCAAATGCCCACTCCAACTCTTGCTTTGCCTCCCCAGCTAGAAACAAAACTCTGAATGCCTATAGCATCATACCTGTTCTTCTTATGGCATATGGACTTTCTCACTTCTGCATCCCCAGGGTGACTGGCAATTTTTGGACCACAGCAAAACTCAAACTAATGTTAGGGAATCAAACTGAGATACCAGTTGCTGACAAACACCCTGATCTCATGTTTATTCCCTTCCCTCCTATCTGACTCCTCTCCTTAGCTTCATCCTTTGCTAATGTCATTTTAAAATTGATAGTAATTACCTCTGGAGATAACGGAACATTCTACATGACATTCCATGATATTTGAATTTTTTACACAAGTTTTGTAAGCAGGAAAAAAAAATTTATTTTAACATCAGCATAACTGAGGAAGTGTGGCAGTGAGACCTAGAAGTGCTGACCTTTTACTCTCAACAGACTCTTTCTTCTTCTCAAGCTAATCATGGGAAATAAAACCTCCATAAAAGAACCTATCTTCTCAGTTACCTGAAGAAGTAATCAAATCTTGCCCTGTCCACCAACCCCCATACACCAGCATCATGAAATTCATCACCAGTTTTATTTTTTACACTAGTCACATGCCATTACAGCAAAGATAAAGATACCACAAGCCTGTCCTTAGGCAATATCTAGTGCACAGTACAGTACAAAGCTCCACCTGTCTTCCAATTAAATGGTATGTAAAATGTGCACCTAAGAAATGTTTACAAGGAAACAGGGTAACTCACTGTAACCCTTCCATACACTATAATATTAATCTTATATATACAATAGATAAAAGATTACTGCATACCTGTGGGTTTTCCAAACGTTTTAAATACTCTTCAAATGATCCTTCTATAAACTGGAAAAGGAAAAAGAAATCTATTAGGAATATATCAACAGTTAACCTCTCCATTGTGAATTACTGAGTTCTTACATAAACCTTGGATACCTCAGTAACAGTAAAATATATATACACACATACATAATCTAATTATGAAAATACATAAGGATCATTAAGTGAGGATCATAAACACACAAAAAGAACTAAAGAAGGAAGCACTATCAGAAAAGGTTTCCTGGACAGGATGTGGACACAGGGACAATATGGCATGTGGAATGAGGACCCTGTGTTGGGCAGACAGGAGTGACCTGGTCAGCAAGAACAGGGCACTTTCATGAGGAGAGCAGAGTGAGAGAGAACTCTGTTTATAGAAAGTTTGAGCCCAGGCAGAACTTTCAGAAGAGGGAGAGAAGGCAATACAAGGTCACTGCAGGTGACATTATGAACAGAGAAATGATATAATAAAAGCAGCATTTTAAGATTAATTTGAAAATGGCCAATATGTAGAGGAGAATAAACAAAGACAGATACATTAGCTAAGACATATTGGTTTACTAATACAGATATGAATATTCACTGTTTCTTAAGTCAGTTATACTAAAAACAGAGATAAGAATTAATAATGCTAAAGATATTTTGAAAAATCAATAAGATATTTTCAAATACACTTTGCTTCATTGTCACCTTAACATAAAAATAAAAGTTTATTCAAGCTATGTGAGCCCTGCCTGGTTTGGCTCAGTGGATAGAGCGTCCTCCTATGGAATGAAGGGTCCCGGGTTCGATTTCAGTCAAGGGCACATGCCCAGGTTGTGGGCTTAATCCCCAGTTGGGGGTATGCAGGAAGCAGCTGATCCATGATTCTCTCTCATCATTGATATTTCTCTCTCTCTCTCCTTCTCCCTTCCTTTCTGAAATCAATAAAAATATATTTTAAAAAAAGCTATGAGAGCACTGGCTGGTGAGCTCCCATGCACCAAGATTGCAGGTTTAGCCGAAACCGGTTTGGCTCAGTGGTAGAGCGTCGGCCTGCAGACTTAAGGGTCCCGGGTTCGATTCCGGTCAGGGCATGTACCTTGGTTGCAGGCAAATCCCCAGTAGGGGATGTGGCAATAGGCAGCTGATTGATGATTCTCTCTCATTGATGTTTCTAACTCTCTGTCTCTCTCTCTTCCTCTCTGTAGAAAATCAATAAAATATATATATATATTTTTTTAAAAATATTGCAGGTTTAGTTCCTTGTCAGGACACAGGTTTCTCTCTCAATCCCTCTCCCTTCCTCTCTAAAAATTAATAACAAACCTTAAAAAAAAAGTTGTGATAACATGTTTTTCTAATAGTCATTTATACTAATTTAATCGAGAAAGCCCTAAAACACCATCTGAAACATCAATTTAATGAAATCACTATTTCATTTAAATTACAGGCTCAGTCAATTTTGCAAAATTAAAAAACATTAAAGTACACTACCTAGTCTATAAAAATCTTTTATTTATTTTTTTAAAATATATTTTATTGATTTTTCACAGAGAGGAAGGGAGAGAGATAGAGAGTTTGAAACATCAATGAGAGAGAGACATCGACCAGCTGCCTCCTGCACACCCCCCACCGGGGATGTGCCCGCAACCAATATGCATGCCCTTTCAGTCCGCAGGCCGATGCTCTATTCACTGAGCCAAACCAGTTTCGGCTATAAAAATCTTTTAAATGCCCACGGATTTTTAAGACTGAGATTATTTTATAGAAAGTATACTGTCAAATTTCCAGAAAGTATCTTAAGAGTTCAACACATTATAATAAAATAGCTACTTATTTTAAATATCCACCAATTAGAGACTACTGTTCTATATTAGATGATTATAGACCCTACAGAACCATTTACAGTTGATAAAGACCCAAGCAGTGTTTTACAAGCCTATCCTACATAATCCTATATAATAAAGAGGTAATATGCAAATTGGCCATCACACCCGGTCACAAGATAGCCGTCACAAGATAGCCAGCAGGGGAGGACAGTTGTGGGCAATCAGGCCTGTGGGGGAGGGCAGTTAGGAGGAACCAGGCCAGCAGAGGAGGGCAGTTAGTGGGGGGGCCAGGCTAGCAGGGGAGGGTAGTTGGGGGGACAAGGCTGGCAGGGGAGGGCAGTTGGGGGGCGTGGGGGAGACCAGGCCTACAGGGAAGGGCAGTTGGGGGCAACCAGGCCGGCAGGGGAAGGCAGTTGGGGGGGACCAGGCCTACAAGAGAGGGCAGTTAGAAGCGACCAGGCCAACAGAGGAGACAGTTAGGGGTGACTGGGCCAGCAAGGGAGTGGTTATGGGGTGATCAGGCTGGCAGGCGGTAGCAGTTAGGGGCAAACAGGAAGGCAGGCAGGCGGTCAGTTGGGAGCCTGCAGTCCCAGATTGTGAGAGGGATGTCCGACTGCCGGGATTGGGCCTAAACAGGCAGTCGGATATCCCTCGAGGGGTCCCAGTTGGAGAGGGTGCAGGTTGGGGTGAGGGACACCCCGCCCCCCTTGGGGCACGAATTTCATGCACCGGGCCTCTAGTATCCAATATAAGACTCTTCTTTCTAATCAGAAAAGCATCCACCTAGGCTCTGACTGAACATCCTCAGTCACAAGGAATACCCTGTCCTTTTCCAATGACAGCCTTTTCCCATTCTGGCCGACAGAAACAGTAAAATGAAACTCACCCCTTTGGAATTTTCAACTTCTGGTAATATCTTATAAGATTGCAAGGATTAAATAAATATATGCAAAGCATTTAAAATAATGCCTGGCACATATTAAGTGCTCAACCAGTGTTAGTAATTTCCACTATTGTCAAGAGAGTTTTACCCTCTGGGGTCAATAATAATGACTAACTCATTTGTAATTTCTTCAAATATTTAAAAGACCACTACTCCATTTACCTTTCTCTTCTCCACCACACCCTAATATTCTATCTAAGCCTCATTACCAGTATCTCCTGATTAAGTAGGTAATTCTCCTTCCTGAAATGTATTATTGTCCATCTTATAAAATGGCACTCAGGAATGTTACCAGTAAGAACATTTTGCTTGCCGAAACCAGTTTGGCTCAGTGGATAGAGCATCGGCCTGCGGACTGAAAGGTCCCAGGTTCGATTCCGATCAAGGGCATGTACCTTGATTGCAGGCATATCCCCAGTGGGGGGCGTGCAGGAGGCAGCTGATGATGTTTCTCTCACACATCGATGCTTCTAACTCTCTATCCCTCTCCCTTCCTCTCTGTAAGAAATCAATAAAAAATATTTTAAAAAATAAAATAAAAATAAGAATATTTTGCTTGAATATAGGAAAACCAACCCAAGAACATAGCCAAACTAAGAACTATTTATCTATTAGCTATCAGAATTGAGTTATTTGCAAAACACCAACTTTCTTTTAGCAGTCCACAGGGGAGAATATCATTGAAAGTTGTCATATGACTTAATTCTAAGCAAATCTTATAAGGCTCTCAATATAATATGAAAATAGGTCACTGTCATATCTCATAGCCTATTACATACTACTGAGAAAATTCCAGTAAAGTGTTATACAACATTCTATTAACTACTAATCATATTTACATAATTACAGTATTCTAATATGATTCACAATGAAGCCTGAAAATTAAAAATATATAAATGCCTTCTGATAAAATAAAAGACTTAGTATGAATTCATAGGGAAAATCACAGAAAACTATATTAACCACAACACTCCCATTTAATCTATGTCATACAAAACTCACTCTTAATATGCAAAGAGCCTGCCCAAGTCATCCTCTATCCTCCATAGCTGTGTCTTATCTGTCACAGAAGCTTTCTAAAAGCCTGAATAATAAATGAATACCACTAAATGGCATAAAAACTATCACAAAAGAATATAATTGGATTTAAACTCAATAAAGCAGTCCTTTTTTATAAGGGGGATTTTCATAACCCCCATTAAGATCCATCCTGTGAAATTCCCACTAGACCACTTCTAAAGGGTGAACTGTAAAAGCAAGTCTAGATACCATTTCGTTTAAAATTACAAATTACCGCTTCAAATTTCTCTCTGTTCTCTCGAAGATAGTGAATACAAGCCATTCTGACTTCAACATGGCGAGACTGAGAATGCAATACCTAAAAAGAAAAAGCAACATACTATTAACCATTTTGTTAAAATAAGATTTAAGTTGCAACCTAGGGGTCAATAATAATGACTAACTCATTTGTAATTTCTTCAAATTACAATACATATCATTTGTCTTTCTGTAATTTCTAGATTTTCATTCATTCCCATTTCTTTCTCTAATCATAAGGATGACATGACACAAACAGTATTTATTTTCTTTTTTTATTTGTAAAATGTAAATTCTTTATTGTTTAAAGTATTACATGTCTCCTTGCCCCCCACATTGACTTCTCCCGGACACCCCCACCCCCCAGCACATGCCCTACTGTCTGTGTCCATTGGTTATGCTCATGTGTAGGAATACGGTCCTTTGGTTGATCTCTTACCCCTCTTACTCTCCCCCCCAACCCCCCACCCCACCTTCCCTCTGAGGTTGGACCATCTGGTCGATGCTACTTTGTCTCTGGATATATATATATATATATATACATATATATATAATTGATTTTTTTATAGAGAGTAAGAGAGAGGGATAGAGAGTTAGAAACATTGATGAGAGAGAATCATCTATCAGCTGCCTTTTGCACACCTCCCTATTGGGGATGTGCCCGCAACGAAGGTACATGCCCTTGACCGGAATCGAACCCGGGACCTTTCAGTCCACAGGTCGACGCTCTATCCACTGAGCCAAACTGGTTTCGCCTGGATCTATTTTTGTCTTCAGTTTATGTTGCAACAGTATTTCTTAAAAAACAGATGCCATTCTACAAAGAGCTTACTATCATCTCTCCTTTAGGTCACTGAAATACTGAAATCATTCCTCTAAGAAAATCTTTGTAAACTTAAGACACTTTCTTCTCTTTGTCAGCCCTCTACTGTAAATTGGCTCTTCACAAAGCAGAACTAACAGAATCTCTGCTGTGCACTGCTTAGATTCACCCCAGGCATTTGAAATTACTTGCCTTAAGTAGAAGCTAAGTCCACTGTGGTTTCAGAAAAATTAAGATATTCAATTCTTAAATCCTTATAGGACTCTTGAAAGAACATCCAAGTGAGCAGCACACAGGATGCAAACATGCTGCTGTGCTGTCATTCCAAGAGCCTTGAAACTTGCTCTTATGCCCAAAATATTTTTTAAAATATATTTGTATTGATTTCAGAGAGGAAGGGAGAGAAATAGAAACATCAATGACTAGCAAGAATAGTTGATTGGCTGCCTCCTGCATGTCCCCTGTCGGGGATCAAGCCACAACTTGGGTATGTGCCCTGAAAAGGAATCAAACCCTGACTTCATCATTCATAGGCCAACGCTAACCCCTGAACCACACAGGCCAGGCTGCCCAAAATCTTAAAGCACCACCTGAAATAAGCCACACTACAAAATGAACCAAATCCTCTCATTCTGTAGCCTTTGTTCTTCAGTTAAGCTACAAATTCAACAAAAGGATAATTTATTGGCCTTTTGTCTCTTACTAAAATTCCAAAGCTTTGGTTTCAAACAAACTATTATCAAGTAAATGCTTAGGACCCTTTGGCTAGCCTCCAATACTTTAACTTCCACACTTAAGAGAAGATCAATATTATTTTCTATTACTAGGTGTCGCAAAAGATGTTCCTGGCACCCTACAGCGCCAAGGTGGAAGGAAAAAACAAAACACAAAAACTGACATTTAAAATAACCACATCTCTACTATGAAGGCCACTTGAAAATTTATATTATAAAGTAACTTTAGGAGTTGCAGCTCCAGTATATCTGATAAGGGATTGATATCCAAAATACTTAAGGAAACTCATAAAACTCAGTAACAAAAAATAAATAAATAAACAATCACCGAAACCGGTTTGGCTCAGTGGTAAAACGTTGGTCTGCGGACTGAAAGGTCCCGGGTTCGATTCTGGTCAAGGGCATGTACATTGGTTGTGGGCACATCCCCGGTAGGGGGTGTGCAAGAGGCAGCTGGTTGATGTTTCTCATCGACGTTTCTAGCTCTCTATCTCTCTCTTCCTCTCTGTAAAATATCAATAAAATATATTTTAAAAATAAATAAATAAATAAACAATCCAAAAATATGAGCAGAGGACGTGAAAAAAGATTTTTCCAAAGACAACATACAAATGGCCAACAGACATCACTAATCATCAGGGAAATGCAAATCAAAACCGGGAAATGCAAATCAAAACCACAATGACATACCACTTTACAACAGTCAGAATGGCTATTATCAAAAAGTCAACAAATAGCATGTGTTGGTGAGGATGTGGAAAAAAGAACTCTGGTCTGCAAATTGGTGCAGTCACTATGGAAAACAATAAGGAGACTCCTCAAAAAATAAAACCGGAAGTACCATATAACCCAGAAATACACTTCTGGGTATTTATCCAAAGAAAACAAAAACACTAATTCAAAATGATACATGCACCCCATATTCACTGCAGCATTATTTACAATAGCCAAGATATGTCTAGGATCCATAGACAGTTGAATGGATAAAGCTGATATGGTGGGTGTATACATAGACACACAATGGAATATTGTGCAACAATAAAAAAGAACAAAATCCTGCCATATGTGACAACATGAATGGACACCTATAGAGTATTTATGCTAAGTAAAATAACTCAAACACAAATACTGTATAGCAGTTTGACTTATCCTATCTAATAAGGAGATGATATGCTAATTGACCCTCACATCATCAGATGCCAGCGCCCACAGGCAATAAGGAGGGAATATACTAACTGACTGTCCCATCACCAAAGATGGCAGCACCCACAGCCAATAAGGGGGAACATGCTAATTGACTGCCACGCCCTCCAAGATGGCCACACCCAGTGTCCTCCGTCCCCCAGCTGCCCAGGCCTAGCCCGAGTTGCAGGCAAGCCTCAGATGTTGGCTGCCCAGCCACCCAGAGCCAACCCAAGGAACAACCAAACGACTGATCAAGTAGGCTGTGTGGGGCAACCAGGCCAGCAGGGGCGTTAGTGAGATAAGACTAAACAACTGAACAGCAGGCTGCATAGGGTGACCAGGAGCACAGGAGGGCAGTGAGGGGCAATCAGGCAGGCGAGGGGACAGATGGGAGCGACCAGGCCGGCAGGGGGGGCCAGTAATAGTTGACCAGGCCAGTGAGGGGTGGGCAACAGTTAGAGCCGACCAAGCTGACAGGGGGGGCAGTTGGGGGCGACTAGACTGGCAGGGGGGCAGTGAGGGGTAACTAGGCCAGTAGGGGTGGGGGACAGTTAGAGGTGACCATACTGGAGGGGGGGGACAGTTACGAGCCAACAGGCCAGCAGGGAGGGGACTGATGGGGGAGACCTGGCTGGCAGGGGGGGCAATTAGGGGCAACCAGGCAAACAGGCAGGTGAGTAATTAGGAGCCAGCTGTCCAGGACTATGAAAGGGATGTCCGACTGCTGGTCCAGACCCACAGTCAAACATCCACTGAGGGGTACTAGATTAGAGGCCCCTTGCATGAATTTCATGTACCAGGCCTCTAGCATATGGAATAAAAAAAAAATGAACAAAGCAGATTCATATAGAGACCAAAGGGATGGTTTACAGAGGGGAAAGAGATGGGGAATTAGGTGAAAAGGGTGAAGGGAAATATAGTCAGCAATATTATGGTAACTTTACATGGTGACAGATGATATTAGAATTAGTGGGGTGATCACACTATCCTACCTAATAAAAGAGCAATATGCAAATTAACCATCACTCCACTACACCCACCAGCCAATCAGAGCAAGTATTCAAATAAATCACAACCAAGATGGCTGCAGCCACTGAGCCAGTAGGAGGGAGGTTTGGGTTTCCCTGCCTATAAAGGAAGCCAAGCTTTCCACACACCCTGGTGGGCCCAGGCCTCCACTCAAGGGTACAAAGTTTCAATTATAGAGGATGCATTAATTCCAACAGAAATGGCGGCAGCAGCATGAGCAAGAGGCTTGGCTCCGCTCAAGGTTACAAAGTTTTTTGTTTGAGTTTTTTTTTTTTTAATATATTTTATTGATTTTACACAGAGAGAAATTGAGAGTGACAGTTAGAAAGGTCGATGAGCAGAAACCGGTTTGGCTCAGTGGATAGAGCGTTGGCCTACGGACTGAAAGGTCCCGGGTTTGATTCTGGTCAGGGGCATGTACATTGGTTGTGGGCACGTCCCTGGTAGGGGGTGTGCAAGAGGATGTTTCTCTCTCATCGATGTTTCTAGCTCTCTGTCTCTCTTCCTTCCTCTCTGTAAAATATCAATAAAATATATATTAAAAAAAAAGAAAAGAAAAGAAAAGAAAGGTCGATGAGAGAGAAACATCAACCAGCTGCCTCTTGCACATTCCCCACTGGGGATGTGCCCGCAACCAAGGCACATACCCCCGACCGGAATCGAACCCAGGACCTTTCAGGCCGCACCAGTTTCGGCATCAAGGTTACAAAGTTTTAATTGTAGAAGATAAATCCCAGATACCACTAGAGTTGCGGGGGGGAGGGGGGGGTGGCCAGCCATGGGCTCCTTGCCCAAGCTGCCCATACCCCAAGAAAACCCCCATCCTGATCCGGACACCCTTCAGGGCAAACCAGCTGGCCCCCACCAATGTACCAGGCCTCTATCCTATCTAATAAAAGAATAATATGCAAATTGAACATCACTCCAACACACAAAAGATGGCTGCCCCCATGTGGTCAAAGATCCTGCACCCCACGTGGATACAAGATGGCCACCACAAGATGGCCAGCAGGGGAGGGCAGTTGAGAGGGACCAGGACTGCAAGGGAGGGCAGTTATGGGCAATCAGGCCTGCAGGGGAGAGTAGTTAGGGATGACTGGGCCTGCAGGGAAGAGCAGTTGGGGGACCTGGCCTACAGGGGAGGGAAGTTAGGGGCAATCAAGCTGCCAGGGGAGCAGTAAGGCATCAATCAGGCTGGCAGGGGAGTGGTTAGGGGTTAATCAGGTTGGCAGGCAGAAGCAGTTAGGGGCAATCAGGAAGACAGGCAGGCAAACAGTTGGGAGCCAGCAGTCCTAGATTGTGAGAGGGATGTCCAACTTGCCCATTTAGGCCCTATCACACATGCCCCGAGGGGTCCCAGGTTGGAGAGGGTGCAGGGTGGGCTGAGGGACACCCCCCACTATAAAAATGTCAAATGGCTATTTTGTATACCTGAAACTAATATAATTAATATTGTATGCCAACTATACCTTAAAATGTTACAATTCCAGTTGAGAGATTCTCCCTTATGCTCACAGTGAGCAGGAAAAAGGAGGCTCCAGCTGCACATTTCACAGGTTTCTTTGGATAACAGCCGAGGCTCATTGATATCCACAGAACCAGAGGCCCAACGGTCTGGACAGCTAGTATGTCCCTTTACTTTGAGATATACTGAAGATGCACTGTCTGAGACTAGCAATGAATTTGTTTTCAGTATAGCAGCTGATTTTGTAATGCTGTCCTGAGAACTATTAAAAAGCACCCTTACATACTATAAGCTTCCAGGACTGAAAGAACTGTCCACATCTAAAAATAAACACCACACATTTTTTTGCCAACGAATAAATGTTAATGGCACTTCACATATGTTAAATCAAACACTATTATGAATCAAGGTATTATTAGTCTTGAGTAAATTGTAGTGTCATTTGATAGGGCTTTCTTGCAGTTAGCAAAGTGAAGCTAGTCTTAATGCAATTTACCTCACAACAGGTGGTAAGTGAATAAAGCTTATTTTCCATCAAACACAATGGTAGGAATACTATTTTCTCTCCTTTTAATAAAGATTTTATTAGCACATGAAATCTGAACCTGTTACTAAGAAGCGAACTCTAAGCCAACTTCCATAAAGTGTTGGGTGCTGGTGCTTTACAAAGCCAAGCACTGGAAGAGAAGCAACAAAGTTACATGACAACTGTTTAAAAAGTATAATATAGTACAAGTTCAAGGACACTCAGGAAGATTTGAAATGACAAATATCTTTGCAAATTATTATAGATGAAATAAGCTAAAAATAGGCCGCTTTTCTATCTTTACTTGGGACAAGATAATGACAAACACTGGGAAAGACTGAGATACACCCTCTAAGAGTGCCCTATTTTTAGCTCCAGGGCCACAAAGCTGATTGAGGTCAGGCCTCCCGCAGGCCCAAGTCCAGAAGTGTAAAATGGGAAGGGCCTATCTAAATCAGGTAAATTGGAGGGAAAGACTATTCCTAACTCAAGTCTCTACCTCACTCCCCCTAACGACTGCCATTTAGATTACTTACTCTGACTCCTTAGAAACAATAAATTAAAGAAAATGTTGGCAACAAAATTAAATCCTTTGTACATATTTTTAAAGGACAGCCTGAGGTTGGTGTTACTTCCCTTGCTCCCAACCCCCACACATGCTTTGCCTTTGGCCATAAGGCTCTGTGCTTAGCCCATGTCTACAAAGAACTGAGTTTTTCCAAAATTCATGGTATTAAGCTTCCGAAACTCTGTCTACTAAAAACCACGATTCGCATAAATGAAAGGGATATTCCCTTAGGCCTAACTTAACACATTTTATTGTATCTCATTGTAATGGAATTCATCTGATGTTAGCAATGAGTTCTTAGTACAACTAGTTCTTGCCCTCCTACTCAAAAACAGAGATCCCACTTCAAAAGAGAGGCTTCTGTATAATCCAGTTCACCAATTATCTACGGCATGGAATACTGACATAAGGTACACCTTTCTGCTTCAATAGAAACCAAAATCTGGAAATCCAATTCCAAATAAATGCCACACTTACTTTTATTGGTTTCTACCTCTTCCGTACTGAACTCTTGCTAGAGCTAACCGAATATATATTATACTTCCACCGCTCCCCTCCGCTTCTGGAGTGCTGAGGAGTTCAGGGGGGCTGGGGCAGAGCAGCAGAGCAGCCGGAGATGTGGAAAACTCATAAATGGGACATGCTGTTTACCCACTGCCAATAGTAAAGCCTAGGGTGGGTGGGTGTAACTATATCCCACAGCAACCCTGGAACATCCTCAATTTCTAAAAATGAGAGGAGAATAATGAACTGAAAAAGACAGAGCTTGACTGGGAAGCTTTAAGAAGAATGTTTGAGTGACAATGACACAAATACAAAGGTGTATACCAGTTAAATCAATTTCTTCTTGTTTAAAAAAAAAGAGTTCATGCTACTGATATGAAGAGAGGGCCTTTGGAAAATAAATGACTGGCCTTTTGGTGTTGAAAAAAATTATAGAATAGACTGGTCTGCAGCTGTTAAGTAAAACATTTTTCATAAACAGATATTCTGATAGCTAGTCAGCATTCAAAAAAAGGTGAGAAAAACAGAAACCTAAAAACTCCATGGAGGGGAAGGGTGAATGAATCTTAAGCAAAGGAAAGCAAAACTGTGAATGGTATGAAATTACTAGTACAAACCAGGTCAGTAACGTGAAACTTTTATCCAACTCTTTTAGCAGATATTTTCAATATAAGACGGATCGTGGCGACTGCATACATACCTACCAACCACACGGTGTTATATAACGCGGAATAGTCTCTCTTACACCCCCCCCCAAAAAAAAAACAGAAACAACTTCCTAAGCAACTGTGTTAGGAATGTGATTTTGACCATTAACGGGAAAATTCGGCCAAGAAGGGCCTAAAGCATTCCCTGTTACATCCTTCCTACTATCAGCACCAAAAAAGACTTTTAAAAAAAGTAAATTATTTTCAGTATACCTACACTGCCTTGCAAAGCAAAAATAAAGAGTGGGAACTAAGACAAATCTTTTAAAACATCCTGTATTTTTTAGAGGACGGCTTTCCCTAACTGCACATTCCCAACCACCACCACCCCACCCCACCCAGATTCACGGGGACCACGGCGGCCTTGACTACCCCCCACGTTCCAAAGTCCGGTAGCAGAAAAAACAATGTTCTACCAGAGTCAAGTCTGGTGCACCACCTCCTCCAGTAAAAGCGGGTTTACAGCTGAGGACGCTCTGCTGGTAAAACGAAGAGGGAGGTGAATGCGGAAAAAAATTATATATATATAATCATTTCGCCAAGTCCCCAGCAATCAATCAAACCGTGCACGCTTCCCGGCGGGCCTCGCAGGTGGCCCACAACGCATTACCTCTCCGCCAAGGAGGGGCGGCGACACACCCCGATCATCCACGGGTTTGTTAAGTTTCGATTTGCAGCTTCCAGACCCCGGACGGCCGGCGGCGTCCCATTCCGGCGTTACAATGGGCGGCTGTGACGACAGCGGGGCCCGCGCAGCCCCGGGCGCAGGCCGCCAGGGCAGCGGCGGGCCACCGCTCCCCCCGCCCCCACCCCACCCCCACCGACCCTCCCCGAACCCCGGACCCCGGCCCCCGACCCCCTTACCTGCTCCGCCACAGCCCGGAACAGGCAGGACCCGTCCTTGGCGATCAGTTTCCGATACAAGCCCAGTTTCCGCAGATAGGCGTCCATGGGCGTCACGTCGTCGCGGGGCCCCGCGCCGCGCTGGTCCCCGCCGTCGGGCGCCCCGACGGCCGCCTCCATGTTGCCGGTCCCGCTGCAGGCCAGGCGCGGCGCGGGCTAGCCCCACATGGCCGCGCCGCCGGCTCCTCGGCGCCCCGGGCCTAGGACGGGCGGCGGCGGCGGCGGCGGCGGCGGCTCAGGCTAGGGCTCCTCCGCAAGCGGCGGCGACGGCGGCCCGGAGCAGCGGTCCGCGCTCTCGGAGCGCATAGGGGAGCCCCTGCCTAGTGCATGGCAGGGCGCACGCGGCCGCCTCCCGAGAGACCGCGCGCCCGGGAGAGATTTTTTTAGAGAAAACCCGAGAGTGAGAAAGTCCCTTCCCGGCGGCCTCGCGGCCGTGCTCCAGACCCGGGCCGGGGTCGCCTTCCCCACAAGTTTCCTCGTCCCGAGTGGGGGGGGGGGGGGGGAGGCGAGGAAACCCCGCCCCTCGCGCGCGCGAGGCCGGCTCCGGTGAAACGAGGCCTTGCGTGCGCCGCACACCAGGAGCCGAGGAGTCCAAGAGAGAGAAACGCGGCCTTTCAGCCTCCACGCCTCGGAGGAGGGCACCGGTGGGGCGGGGAGCGGGCGCGGGAGCCGGCAGGCGGAGAGGGCAGCTCCCTCGCAGCCCCGAATTTGTTTTCGCTTTCGGCCCGACCGCGGAGAGGATGCCGGGAGGTGTGGTTTTGGCGGCGGCCGGAAGTTCGGCCGGCGGCGGGCGGGGACGCGCTCCTGGGAGGCCCCCGCGGACTACAAATCCCTACAGCCCTTGCGCCGCCGGAGCCGGCTTCGCGTTTCCTGGGGGCCCGCGCCGGAGCGAGAGCGAGAGCGAGGCCGAGGGCTCTGCCCCGAGCTGACGCGCCGCGACTTGCGCGCGCGCCGCTCGCCGGGCCGCCCACTGCGCCTCGTGGCCGCGGGGAAGTGCGCGCGCCCCGCGTGCGTGGAGTTGCCAGGGACACGGCGGCGGCGGCGGCGGCGGCGGGGTCGGCCCTTTGTGTAGTCCCAAACAGAGGGCGCACCTGTCTGCACCCCTCCCCCACGGCGGCCTCTCCTCCCGTTGTTTCCATGGCGGTGGCTTGAACGGCTTAAGCGGCAAACGGAGCTCAGGGGCGAGGCCCGCCGGGGCTGGCACGGTGCTGGACGGCCCAGGCTGTCCGTACACCAACCGCGAACTGCGGATTCCTGTTGGAAACTCCAAGTGCAGCTCACGCAGCGTGGCAGCAGGCCTTGACCACCGACGTTTTTGTTCCCCCTGCCCCTGTAGCTGCGCACCCAGCACAAAGAAATGTCAATGGTCAGAAAAATGTTAGTTGTTGTTGTTTTTCCCCCTTTAAAATGTCACCATGCGATTGCTTCATAACACGCTGGTCTGGCCATGGCTTCCACCAGGGCCTGGAGGCTTCCTGCTCCACGTCCCACCCTGGGAAGTTGAGTGACGCGTTATGTTGAGAACCCAGCATGTTTTTTTGTGACTCCATAATTGTGTTTATAGCTAACATTCAACAGCAGCTGATGTCCTAATTACTTAAACACATGGTTCATCGTAAAATGCACTCCAGTCTGAGGCCACGGTGGAGCTGGGGGAGACAGAAACGGGGGTGTTACTGCAAGGTTAGACATGTAGTCAAAGGCACTCTGGAATGGAGATAGTAAGGCAGGCCCGAGGCCTGAAAACTCCAGAAATTAGTTTTCAGTGCTTTGGGTGCAAGCAATGGGTGACTAGCTTGTGTATCCACCCTGGAGCTTCTCAATATTATATATATATTTTTTTGATTGATTTCAGAGAGGAAGGGGGAGAGAGAAAAACATCAATGATGAGACACAATCATTTATCAGCTGCCTCCTGCATGCCCCACACTGGAGACAGAGCCTGCAACCCAGGCATGTGACCTTGACTGGAATGAAACCTGGGACTCTTCAGTACGCATGCCCACGCTCTGTCCACAGGGCCAAACCAGCCAGGGCTCAATATGATTTCTTAATGTTTAAAAATTCTATTTCCAATTGTGCTGCCTTTAGAGAATATATGTTACTGTGACCTAAATAAATTTTCTTGTCCCAATATTAAATTTTGTACATGGTGTAAAGAAATAAACAGAATGGAATCATTTGGAAAAATCTAGTTTCAAGTCAAACCTGTTTCTTTTCTTCAAAAATATTTACATTGCATACACTTCCCATTCCACTCAAAAAGAATTACAGCCCTAACCGGTTTACCTCAATGGATAGAGGGGCGGCCTGTGGACTGAAGGGTCACAGGTTCAATTCCAGTCAAGGGCATGTACCTTGGTTGTGGGCACATCCCCAGTAGGGGGTGTGTAAGAGGCAGCTGGTTGATGTTTCTCTCTCATTGATGTTTCTAGCTCTCTATCCCTCTCCCTTCCTCTCTGTAAAACAATAAAATATTTTTTAAAAAAAAAAGAATTATAGAGGTTTGCCATTACTTACAACATAGCTTGACTTTTAAAAAAAAATAGGTTTGATTTTTTTTTTTTGGTTTGTTTGTTTTTATTGATTTCAGAGAGGAAGAGAGAGGGAGAGAGATAGAAACATCAATGATGAGAGAGAAACATCAACCGGCTGCCTCCTGCACTCCCCCTACAGGGGATTAAGCCAACAACCTGGGCATGTGCCCTGGACCGGAATGGAACCTGGGACCCTTCAGTCTATATGCCCATGCTCTACCAGGGGTGGGCAAACTTTTTGACTCGAGGGCCAAAATGGGTTCTTAAACTGGACCGCAGGGCCGGAACAAAAGCATGGATGGAGTGTTTGTGTGAACTAATATAAATTCAAAGTAAACATCATTACATAAAAGGGTACGGTTTTTGGGTTTTGTTTTTTGAAATTCAATAGTTTTACTCACCGGATCCGGCCTGCGTCTAGCCACTGAGCCAAACAAGCTAGAGCTAACTAGCTTCTCTTTTAAACCCACAGAAGAATTCAAAGTAAAGTAACATCTGAACCATAGAGCTTAAATATTGAATTCCTCAAGTGAGTAGATCCTATAGTGTTCATTTTATAAGCAACAGACTTTCTGATATAACAAGAAAACCATGCCTTTCTTAACTTTTTATTTTAATACTAGACACCCCTTGCAGGAATTCCTGCAATAGGGCTTCCCGAGGTGGTCTCTGCTGCCCCTCCTGTTTCCCTCCCTTCTCCCCCACCCTTCCTGCTTCCCTCCCTTATCCCCTGCCCCTCCTGCTTCCCTCTCTTCTCCCCTGCCCCTCCTACTCCCCTCCCTTATCCCCCACCCTTCCTGCTTCTCTCCCTTATCCCCTGCCCCTCCTGCTTCCCTCTCTTCTCTGCCATCCTGCTAGCTTGCTTATCTGCAGCTTTGCAGAGTTTGACTTCCTTCTATGCTATCTTCAGTCTTCTCTCTGCACCTGGATATGCAAATTAACCGCCATCTTGATTGGGTTAATGTGCATACTCACTCCTGATTGGCTGGTGGGCATAGCAGAGATGCGGTCAATTTGCATGTTTCTCTTTTATTAGCTAGGATACTAGGGGCCCGGTGCACGAAATTCATGTATGAGTGCAGTCCCTAGGCCAGAACTGCGATGGAAGTGTAAGCACCTGGTGTGGAAGGACATGTCTCAGCTGACCTCTGGGCCCTGGGCAGCACCTGGGCCCCTGGGCCCCCACGCACCCGCTCTTGCCTGAGTCACAGAGCCTGACTCCCCATATGGAGAAGCTGTGGGTGAGGCCAGATGCTACAGGCTGGGGCATAGCATGGCCCTCTGGACCACCTAGCAGCACCACAAGGAAGCTGGAAGGCAGCACACTCTCTCCCAGCCGGCCTCACAGACTGGCTCCTGGGTGAACCCATGGTCTGGCTCACTGGAAAGAGGCCAGCACCTGAGTGTGGGGGCTTCCTCGTTGGACAAGTCCTGGTGCCACAGGGAGGGTTGCAGAGGGAGTGAGAGGACCTCAGCAGACACCCTGCATTCTCACCACACTTCCATCCCCATCACCCCAGCCCCCAGATACCCCGCAAGAGGTCACAGCACATAGCCAATGCCCGCCATGTTCCACGTTGCCCCTGGTGGTCAGTGCACATCATAGAGGGCCATCAAACTCCAGGTCAAGCAATTGCCCAAGGGGACAATTTGCATATTAGGCTTTTATTGTATAGGATTTCTTCAATAAGAATTTCTGAAGCTAATCTCATTCGGGGTGTATTTATGGGAAATGTGCTGTATATATCATGCTAAGATTACACTGAATATCTTTTTTAAAAATATATATTTTATTGATATTTTACAGAGAGGAAGGGAGAGAGATAGAGAGCTAGAAACGTCGATGAGAGAGAAACATCGACCAGCTGCCTCCTGCACACCCCCCACCGGGGATGTGCCCGCAACCAATATACATGCCCTTGACCGGAATCAAACCCGGGACCTTTCAGTCCGCAGACCGACGCTCTACCACTGAGCCAAACCGGTTTCGGCTGCACTGAATATCTTGAGGATATATTAGAAACATTTCCAGGGACTTCACATTTGAAAGTTTATGAACCCTTGTAATTGAAAAGTTCATGATAACAATTGCTTTAGTTTTTTTTTTAAGTCACTCAAATAAAAGGATTACTCACATTTTTATGCAGAAAAAGTTCATTTGGGGTAGCTAATAATGTTTCAAGCATATTTAAATGTGCTTCCATATTTCTAATAAAGTAATATCACTATCTTCTAAAGCCCCCAAATTAATTTAAATTATTTTGACAAGAAAAGGAAACCAAATATATGCTTAAATCTACAATGTCTTTATTTCCATTTGCAATCATTTAATTCACTGGCAATAGTATAATAGAAATAAGAATGGACATAATTATTTCAATAAGTATTCTCGTATAGAACCTGAGACGCTAGAGTCTACTTTCAATGTTTTTTAATGAATTGTTATAAATACTGAGAAAACAGAAGCCTTAATCAGATTCATCAAAATTCTGTTATCTTGTAAAAATGTGGTTTTCAGAACGATGAGAAGAAGAAAACATCGATTTTTTTCCTAGACTTGATGTCTTGGCAAAATTACTTATTGTCCCCACTCCTGCTGAATGAGTGCATAGCAGCCTCATTCTAAACTGGCTGCTTCTGCTTCCAAAATTAGAAGTAAAACACCTGTTGTGTCTGACACTGGGCCTGTTTAAGGAAATCCTCTAGGTATTTTGAGGCCTAATCCAAGACAGCCCCTCTGTATGCCAAATCCCCAAATATAGCTTGCTGTTCAGACAACTTTAAAGGATCCTATGCCTTTAAACTGGACCTCTTACTACTTTAAAAGGATCTTTATTTTTTAAATTTTTTAAATAAATCTTTATTGTTCATATTATTACAAATGTTCCTAATTTTCCCCCCTCCATTGCTCCCCTCCACCAGGTTCCCACCCCACTCTCTGCCCTTTCCCCACCCCCCATTGTCCTCATCCATAGGTGCACAGTATATGTTCAGTCTCTTCCCGCACCCCCCACTCCCCTTTTCCCCGAGAATCATCAGTTCACTCCCCTTCCATACCTCTGATTCTATTATATTCACCAGTTAATATTGTTCATCAGATTTTTTAATTCCCTTGGTTTTTAGATTAACTTGTTTGCCGACCATGGAACCAGAAGGTCACAGTTCAATTCCTGGTCAAAGCATTTGCTGGGGTTTCGGGCTTGATCCCCAATAGAGAGTACACTGGTTTGGCTGCCTCTTGCACACCCCTACTGGGGATGTACCCACAACCAAGGTACATGCCCTTGATTGGAATCGAACCTGGGACCGCAGGCCAACGCTCTATCCACTGAGCCAAACCAGTGGATAGAGCACAGGAGGCAGCCAATCAGTTTCAGCTAATTTTTTTTTAACTGCTTTTAGAGAGAGGAAGGGGAGGCAGAGATAAAAACATCAATGATGAGAAAGAATAATTGATTGGCTGCCAACAGCCATGTGAGAGCTTTGAAATTAATCCTCCAACCCAGTCAAGCTTTCAGATGATTGCAGCCCTGGCTGAAATCTGGACTGCAACCTCATGCAAAACCTGGAGCCAGAACCATTCATCTAAGCTCAGATTCTTTAAAAAAAATTTAAATATATTTTTATTAATTTGAGAGTGGGAGAGAGAGATTGAAACATTAATGATTAGAGAAAATCATTGATTGGCTGCTTGGGATCAAGCCTGCAACACAAGCATATATGCCCTTGACCAGAATCCAACCCGGGACTCTTCAGTCCGCAGGCCGAAGCTCTACCACTGAGCCAAACCAGCTAGGGCTAAGCTCAAATTCTTGATTTTGAGATTCTGAGATTCTTGACTTCAGGAACTGTGTGAGATAATAAATGTTTGTTGTATTAAATTAAGCACTTAGATTTTGGAATAATTTGTTATACAGCAATCAATAAATAATTCAGATGTAATACTTTATTTCTCTTCACTGGGTAGACATAGAACATATTTCAATAATTCATCAAAATAATCACTAACTTAATATCCTTAGTGGTTTTCTTAATAATAGTTCTCTAATAAACTAACCAGTGAGTGGAATTTTTAAAATATAAAATCCTTTACAAAATTAGAGTAACTTGCCTGGCCAGCATGGCTCAGTGATTGAACGCCGGCCTATGAATCAGGAGGTCACAGTTCGATTACCAGTCAGGGCATATGCCCAGATTACGGGCTCTATCCTCAATGTGGGACACGCAGGGGGCAGCCAATGAATGATTCTCTCTCCATCTCCATCATTGATCTCTCTCTCTCTCTCTCTCTCTTTCTCTTTCTCTCTCTCTCTTTCTCCCTCTCTCTCTGAAATCAATAAAAAATATTTTTTAAAAAGAATATCTAAAGGATGTCTGAACTTGATTGCCACATAGTATTTTGATTTGCTTTCCGTAAAAATTCAAGTAATTGAATCCCCACAACACCAAATTGACCATTGTATTGATCCTAGGACTGACACTTTGCAAATTACTTTTCCCAGAGTCCTTTGCCATCTGGCTGTTGAATTCTGCCATTAGGAAGCACTCAGAGGTAGCAGATTCCCAGCTCCAAAGGGGCACTTCTCCCAAAGAGGTGAATACTGATCTCATTCTTTCCCCTTTTGTCTCCCCAGGCCTAAATGTAGCTGTTGTTTCTGCGTTAACCCAGTATTCCACTCTTGTTTTCTCAGTCCTATAATTCTTGAGTAATCAATTCTCTACATAAAATCTCATGTTAAAATACCTAGTGCGCTTCCTTCTCTTCTCTCTTCTTTTCTTTTCTCTCCTCTTCTCCCCTCCCTCCACCTCCCCCCCCCCCCCCCCCGCCACAATTGAACTCTGGCTAATACAATATTTCACTCTGCTACCTGTAAGATGCAGGAATTTCCACCTCTTCCTTTATAAAGATATGGAAAAACTGAGTCTACTCAAGATTCATCTGCTGTAGTTCACATTTCAACTCTACATCTGTTCCTGGAGAGAAGCTTGAAAAGATTGATGGGGCTGTATTGACTGCCTGCAATCAGAAAATGTTTCGGTAGCTGTATTTACGATGTCAAAACAGAGAAAAGGCAACATACTTGTTCTATCAGTCAAGTTTTTGTTCTCAAGCATGGCAAATAACTGATTTGAGTTATTATCACACAATAGATGAAGTTGTCCCTCCATTTTTCTTTCTCTTTTAGCTGAAATTACAAGCCACCCAGAATTCAAAGGCTAATGTTGTACCAAAAAAGAAACAGCAAGGATAAAAAGTCTTCGCCCTGAAAACCATCGGAAAGCTGGACCAATTAAATCGGGCTTCACTTAGTGTTGGATTTGAATTTAAAATTAACAATAGGAAAAGAGACTCTAGTGAAAGCTTAAGCCCTCCGAATCCTTTTGTTTTAAATACTTCCCTATGGTTTAGCCCACATGCAAAAAACAGTTAATCTGCAGATGGGCATACATTCACAAATGAACTATTCAGTGTTGCAAATAAATACATTCACAGCCAATCGAATCCTTTCTTCAAATGGGCAGATTTTCATCTGGACCCCAAGAGACAGGAACACACACATACACATCTCTCTGGTGTTTCTGAAGGCTCTCTTAGGGGCACTATTTTTCCTGTAACCAATAACACTAAGGATTGTATATGTGTTTACTCCATGTGTTTACTTCTGAGAGATTTTCCAATAGCTCAGTTGCATTCTTTTTTCTTATTATAAAGAAAATCAGACACGTAGATGCATTTTTGTCCTGGAATAACACTCTTTATTACTCTTAATTCTGAATAGCAAAAAAGAAAAGAAAAAGAAAAAGAAATTCAATTGTAGTTATCAAGAGCCACACCAGAAAATAGCAAAATTCTCTACTTAGAGGGACAGAAAATTAGGTGCAAACCCATAATCACCCCCACCCCTCCCACCCTGCCCTCTTTCCATGTTCTTCCATAAAGAAAATCAATTAATTTCTCAAAAGCCAGAGAGCAAAACTGAAGAGGGCCTCAGAGAGCAAAAGAGCATATCCCTAAACACACACCAGAAAAATGCCTCAATTGAACCATCCCCCCCGCACGGGAAGCAGCATATGCACCTCGGTTTGCCTATGAGGATTTTTCTCATGGCTTCCCTATTTAAAACATGAAGTAGGTAGAACATTTTAATCCCGAGTTTTTACTCTTGTAGCCTAAGAACAATAATTTGAGGGTTTTAAATAGGTTAAGTGTCACCATGGAAACAAAAAGAAATCTCTCTGAGACACTAGTATGCTTCTGCCTGGAGGTTAACACTAAAAAAAGAATGTGGGGCTCAAAGGATACGATCAAGTCCTGCACTCTGGAGCTAGCTGAACCTTTGGTCTGCTGCGACCAGCCCTGAAAATGGATCTTTAATGTCCAAGTATATTATTGTTGGTTGCTTTCTAAAACGGTGTGAACTCTAGGGGGAACAATTTGCAAATAATCATCCAAATTACAATTACACATACTCTCTGACCCAGCAGGCCTGCTGGGAATTTGTCCTACACATGCACAGAATTTACTGATATAAATAGCCTGTACATATATGCTGAATAATGCATAGATGAGGTTACTTGTTGGAACATTATCTGTAATAGCAAAAGCCTGGAAACAACGTAAATTTCTATTAATAGGGCACTGGCTACCATAAAGTATGGACTATTCTGCAGCCATATTGATACGGAATGAAAGACAATATATAATCAAAGCAAAAAGGACAAGTGCACTAACAAGCAATTTGTATAGCATCCCACTACCCTGTTTCCCCGAAAATAAGACAGTGTCTTATATTATTTTTTGCTCCTAGAAGGTCTTATTTTCAGGGGATGTATTATGTTTCCATGAAGTAGGTCTTATTTTCGGAGGATGTCTTATGTTCGGGGAAACGCGGGTATTTATGTAAAAGGAAGGGATCAGGTTTATTTGTTTTTATGTGCGTGGCCTTACATAGCTTGTATGGATTCACCAGGAAAGTGCTGGCCTTGATGGCTTCAGAAGCAGAAGAGCTGGGTAACTGGGGGGCAGGGATGAAAGGGAGTTCTTTCATTGCATATTTCATAGTAGCTTTTGAATTTCAAACCATGCAGATGCACTATTTGAAAAAAAAATCAATAAAAAGTAAAACAAAATGAAAAAATATTCAGGTGGACGGACTGTTCACTGACCCACAAAACTTTCACTGGTTCTGCCCACATTTAGAGATGTCTTATTATCCCTGTCTTTCATCTTTTTAACAAAATATATTGATTTTTTTTTTTTTTTTTTTTTTTTTTTTTTTTTTTTTTTTTTTACAGAGAGGAAAGGAGAGGGATAGGGAGCTGGAAACATCTTTTTTTAAAAAAAATATTTTATTGATATTTTACAGAGAGAAAGGGAGAGAGATAGAGAGCTAGGAACGTTGATGAGAGAGAAACACTGACCAGCTGCCTCTTGCACATCCCCTACCGGGGAATGTGCCCACAACCAATGTACATGCCCTTGACGGGAATCGAACCTGGGACCTTTCAGTCCGCAGATGGACGCTCTATCCACTGAGCCAAGCCGGTTTCGGCAGCTGTCTTTCATCTTGTAAACAAGATTTTCTAACATGGAAAAAGTTTGCTCTGAATAATGTATTAAAATAGCAATAGCTAGTTGAACACATGGTATGTGCCAGGCAATATATTCAGTTTTTCACATATATTGTCCCTTTTAATTATCATAGTTCCATGAGACAGCTACTATGCTTATCTTCACTTACAGAGAAGGACATACATGTAACTAATGCAGCTAGGATCCACACCCCAGTCTTACAGACTCAAACACTTGGTGTTCAATCACTCTGCCATACTGTTGGGCTTTTCTTCTTTTAAAATACTTAAATTCTTCAAAGACTTTTGGCTGTACATCAGCTTACTAAAATTGGATAAGTGGAAAACAATGTTTAGGCATCATTTGACAACTGGTTATCTCATTTGATCAGTACAAAAAAAAAAAAAAAGGGGAAAACATTGTTTCAGAATAGAAGCCAAATACATTGGCTGCATTTTTGCATGACAATACCATGTAATCTTGAAGCCATCTGGTCAGAATCCTAGATCATTACATATAATTTGTGTTTGAAGAGGAACCTTCACCAGACTAGAATTAACCATCAACGCCTCCCCACCGCCCCCCACTCCCACCCCCCACCACCAAAAAGTGAAAATAAGTGAACAACCCATTGTTCTTTCATGGCTTTGTACCAAGAGCTGGATGTGAAAACTTTAGTTAGCATTGGGTATTGTGCAGATTTAAAATATCTTAGGTTCACTGGACTTGAGTCTCGTGTAGTTCAAGTTTCACTTAGCTTTGGCAGGACTCGCCCTTGGTCTTCAAAGGATAAAGATATTTGAAAAGCATCATAAGCCTTCAAATGTTTTTTTACCAAACATTGCTGATTGCTTAACTATAAACAAATCAGTAACATCTGGATCACTTGCAACTTCACATGCAATTTTAAGGAGGAAAAAAAAATTGCCTGGAAGAAAATACTTAGGGCTTAGTCAAATATAAAATTTGGGAAATAGACTTCTTTGGGTATGTTTGTGAAGTTTCGTCCATCAAAAGGTTATCTACATCCATTGTATATATCAAGAGACTAACATTTAAAAGGTAACTACTTTGCCGCATTACAAGAAAAGTTACTCAACAGTATTCATGTAGATAATAACACCATCTTACCTGAAAGGAGTCTACTATTAACAAAAGGACAAAGTTTTTTTTTATATTTTATAAAATCAATAGCTGACTTCAAAGGAGGCAGTGTGATAAAATTTTCAAGTATTTACATGATCTTGATATCTTTTATTTTTTTAAAAAACTCCTGTCTATTTCCAAAAGAGTTTGAGGCCCTTTGTAATGAAATACGCATATGTTTCCTTCTGAGTCAAGTCAGGAAAACAGAAACCACTGAAGGTCTTTTACAAGAGGGACATTAATTCAGAGAATTAAATGGTCACAAACCAGTGAGAGAAAAACTGAGAAGCCAAGCATAGGACATTGAGGCAACCCAGAGATTAGCAACGCGGGACACTACCCCCACCCTAGATGCCTGCTTTGTTTTGTGTTTCAGATTGGAGAACACCTCCAATGTGTGCCTCTCAGGCTGTTCTCACAAACGGCCTCTTCGGTCTACTTTGAGCACTGCCTTATCTGTATTATGGGGCTCACACTAGGTCATTCCTAATCACCTCTAGTGTCACCTAGAGTGACCAGCCTCATTGCCTCAGCGGTTGTTGCTAGGGAGAGCTGACAGAGTGACAGATGAAGTCTAGAGGCCAATCAGAATTGTTGGTGTGCCAAAACCGGTTTGGCTCAGTGGAAGAGCGTCAGTCTGCGGACTGGAAGGTCCCGGGTTCGATTCCGGTCAAGGGCATGTACATTGGTTGCGGGCACATCCCCGGTGGGGTGTGTGCAGGAGGCAGCTGGTCGATGTTTCTCTCTCATCGACGTTTCTAGCTCTCTATCTCTCTCCCTTCCTCTCTGTGAAATATCAATAAAAAATATTAAAAAAAAGAATTGTTGGGGTGTTAGACTGGCTTTCCTATCCTTGATCACACCAGAGCATGGACTGGTGCTCCCCCAACTGTGAATGTTGAGGTGCTGAGTCATACAACCCCTCACGACATCATATTGCTTCAAGGATTGGACTCCATGCCCCATCTCATGCCAGGAAGTAAAGGGACAATGCTGAACTGGTAGGACGGAGTGAGAATGATGTTTCTGCCTTGTCACATTGCTGATCATGCCTGGTGGTGGGGTGGAGGGGCTGAAACCTTCCTAATAATGCAACTTAAAAGCCTAATAGCCCAGAGGTTGGGGTCCCTCTCACCCAGGCTGATTCAGCCAGAAGTCTCCGTACTGTCCCACAGCGTATGGGCAATAGGAAGATCTGTGTGCCTGAGACTTCTTTTCCATGAGACATCCCCTAGGAATGCAACAATATATGTAGGCTGTATGGTCCTTTTCCTTGTTTGCTCAACACCCAGGACTCTCTTCTGATTTACATACTGTTTGCTTAGAGTTATTTCCCAAGTATTTTTCTTTTTTTCTGCAACAAGATTTATTGTTTCCAGTTGGTCCAATGCATGGAAGAGGGCCCTGGATATTTAAAAGATCTTATAATGATCCACAAGGCAGTTCTACATGTGCTCCTACTCCTCCCTCTTCTCTGATCTTTGAAAATGTCTGAAACCATTCTTGCTCATTCTTCTGTAGGCACACTGGCCTCCTTGCTGTTTTTCCTCTGACACAGGCACTGTCTTACCTCAGGACCTTTGCATGTGTCTGGAATGCCCTTCGCCTTTTACCTAGATATCTAAACACTTACCCCCTCAATTCCTTCATAACTCATCTCAGGGGACCTTTCCTACTCACTCTACTCACTCCCCTCCAAAACTCTCTATTTTCTTTTTTTATTGGTTTTATTTTAAAACATTATCTTGAGCATAGAGACAAATGTTTATTTTTATTTTAACAGAATGAGCCATTTAAGTTCAAGAAAAGTCTAATGGTGGCTGAAGAGAGATGGTGGTTTTAGATACAACTTATTTAGTCTAGTAAGGGCCATCACAATTTCACTCATAGTGGATCCTCACAGTGGCAGAGATGATGTATTTTTTTTTTAAATTTGAACATCCAAAAACACTTTTTCCCCCCTGTGAAATAAAGAACTAGTCATATTTTAATAAAAGCCTTAAATACTAGTAATGGATTTCTTGTAAATAAAAATAGTTTAGTTTTTTTTAAAATTATATTTTTATTGATTTCAGAGAGAAAGGGAGATGGAGAGAGAAGAAATATCAATGATGAGCCCTAAACAGTTTGTCTCAGTGGATAAAGTATTGGCCTGTGGACTAATGGGTCCCAGGTTCAATTCCCGTCAAGGGCATGTACCTTGGTTGCAGGCACATCCCCAGTAGGGAGTGTGCAGGAGGCAGCTGATCAATGTTTCTAACTCTCTCTCCCTCTTTGTTTCTCTCTGTAAAAAATCAATAAAGTATATTTTTTTAAAAAAGAAAGAAATATGAATGATGAGAAGGGATTGAGACCACAACCCGGCCATGTGTTCTGATTGGTAATCAAACTGTGACCTCCTGGTTCATAGGTTGACGCTCAACCACAGAGCCACACTGGCCAGACTAGAAAATAGTTTTTGTTATTAGTATAATGTGACATGAATTATAATGAGGCTTTGCTTAAGTAAAATTAACTTTATAATGTATTTCAAATAGAAAATTAATTTAATGCTTTTATCAAGTCACATATTGTGTGTGTATTTTACATAATGAAAACCTAATATGCTAAGTGTCTGGTTGGCTATTCAACTAATCAAATTATAATATGCTAATGATATGCTAAGGTCACTCAACTGCTCGCTATGACGTGCACTGACCACCAGGAGGAAGATGCTCCAACTGGTAGGTTAGCTTGCTGCTGGGGTTTGTCCAATCAGGACTGAATGAGAAGGGCCAGACATGCCTTGGAGCCCTTCCATGGTCCCTCCCAGGCTGGCCATCCTCCTGTGTCCCTCCCCAGCCCCCCACTGTGCATTGGTGGGGTCCCTCGACCTGGCCTAAGCCCTCTCACAATCCGGGACCCCTTGGGGGATGTCTGAGAGCTGGTTTTGGCCTAATTCTGCAGGCCAGGCTGAGGGACCCCACCAGTGCACATGTGTGTATACATATATATGTATACATTTACCAATTAACAATGAGAAACTCTTATAATAGAATGCTTGTAATATATACAAACAAAAATAAATCAAATATTAATACCTCTATTTTTCCACCTAATTGTTCGGGTCATTAAATATTTTTCACATACAATAATAATTGCAACACACTAACCTATATGGGTCTTCTATAATTTATATATTTATCTCCCCATTAAACGATTTGTAATTTGTTTTCTATTTTTCTCTATTATAGATAAGGCTTTGATGATCATCCCTCTACACAGTTATTTGAACATATCTCTATTATATATATATTTTAGATGGAGTCCAGATATAGAATAAATTAAAAGATATAAACATGGAAGTATTTCTTGCTACATATTGTCACATTATTTTTCAGAACTATGACATGACTTTTTCCTTCCATCAGCAGTGTATTAATGCATCCCATTCCTCTTACACTAATACTGAATTTTTTATTATGTAAAGTATTTGTAACATAAAAGTTACCATTGTAATAGTTTTTATTGTAGAGTTCTGTGGCATTAAGCATATTCACATGGCTGTGCAACTATCACTACCATCCATTTCCAAAACTCTTATCATCCCAACTGAAACTCTATACCCATTAGGTGCTAACTCCCTCTCTCCAGGTTGTAGCATGGGTCAAAATTTCCTTCCTTTTGAAAGCTAAATAACGTTCCTTTGTAAGTGTACACCACATTTTGTTTCATATTCTGTTTATCCATTCATCTGTCAACAGCCACTTGGGTTGCTTCCACTTTTTGTCTAGCCAGCATTAAATTTTAAGAAGAATTTTCCCTGTGTAGTTTATATTATATTTATTTGGTTTATTACACACAGAGGAACATACATAAATACATATACTCACATTTTCCCCTCTTGATTAGTTATTGTATTTTAATTTTCCTTCTGTGGAATTTTTGGACAAAAGCTTTATTGACTTTAATAGAAATTATGTGAAATAGAGGGTGAGCCAAGTTTGCCACCTTACAATATGCTTTTTGGGGATACTGGTTATTTTAATCTGGTTAGTTTCAAGAAAGGAACGACTCTGGAAAAACCTTTGCCCTTCCCCCTAGCTGCCTGAAAGACTTTAAAATAGAGGGCTTGTTCCTGGAAGGGAGATATATATCATCACAGATAGCTAGAGTTTAGTATGATAGACAGGGAGGAACTTAGCAAGGACCATTTTATCAAAGTCCTCTGTATCTCATTGTTTCAAAATGGCTCAACAAACATTTGTTTACTAAACATTAACTTTCACCTCCCTGTGAATTGCCTTACTTTCCTTTGAAGTCTCCGGCTCCCTACTTACTTCTCCTTAGTCCAGAATGAGGTGGTATTTTCATGTTTATGTGAAATCATGGTGCAATTTTCTCCTATTAATCTGCTGTATGTCATTGGTATATTACTAGACCAGCCAGTAGAATTTAGGAGGACCCTAGCCGGTTTGGTTCAGTGGATAGAGCATCAGCCTGTGGCCTATAGGGTCCCAGGTTCGATTCCAGTCAAGGGCATGTACCTTGGTTGCAGGCACATCCCCAGTAGGGAGTGTGCAGGAGGCAGCTGATGGATGTTTCTCTCTCATTGATGTTTCTAACTTTCTATCCCTCTCCCTTCCTCTCTGTAAAACATCAATAAAATATATGTTTTAAAAAAAAGAATTTAGGAGGATAGAAGGAAAATTATTTTTTCTCCCCATCAGAATCACACAGGATTTGTGGTTCCTTGCTTAATAATATCAAGCTGCTAATAACATTTATTAGCTTAGTGATATCTATCTATCTATCTATCTATCTATCTATCTATCTATCTATCATCTATCTATCTATCTATCTATCTATAAAATCATAATATGCAAATTGACCTAATGGTGGAACGAGTGGTCACTATGACCAGGGGCAGACACTCAGCAGGAGCTGTCTCCATACAGCAAGCCCCGATCACCCAATCAGGACCTGCCAGCCAACCTCTTGGTCCCTCCCCCTGGCCAGCAGGCTCCAATTGCCCAATGGGGAACGGGAACCTGGGGGTGGGTGGTGGTGGATGCAGGTGGTGCCAGGCCAAGGCGGGTGCGAGGGAGCTGGGCCCCAATAGCCCTGTTGGTCACCCCCCACACAAGGGCAACAAGTGTCAGCGGCAGAGATGGGGTTGGCTGCTGGCAGCTGGGGAACATTGGCCCTGATCGCAGACCAGGCCTCTGGACCCTACCTATGCACGGATTTCATGAGCTGGGCTTCTAGCTAATAATATTAAGCTAAGAGCATCTTATTTATGTTTATATCCAGAGTGAAAAGTTTTAAGTCATGTAATTATTTTGCAATTTGTCACAACTTCCTTTAGATGGCATTAGATCCTTGGACATGTGTTGCAGATTTTTGGATGTTACATGTTTATGTGTATGTTTTGACAACCTGATGGATTTCAAATATGATCCAAATGTTATTTGGGATCTAGAATGCAGGGTGAATCCATATAGAAGCTGAACATCCTAAGATCTCTTTTAGTGTTTAGGCTCTAATCTGACTACATTCTTCCATCCCGCTTTTTTTCTATAGCAAATATTTTCCAGGTCTTTGCCTTGGGTTAGATAGCTATAGAACAAAAACCTTTACAATGTTTTAAAGTTAAGTGTGGGGCCCTAAGCAAAATAGACTATCCTCTCTTCCGCACATGGTGAAAGTTGAGATTGAAAGGGGGTTCCTTTGTTGATGTACAGAGTCTCTTCCACTTGTTTTTCTGAAACAACACTTCAAACATCAGAATTTACAGTTCTGCTTTGGCATCTCGAACACTTAAATATCTAGCAATGAAGGACATGGGGGATTGTCATCTCCATGATTCAGATATTTGGATTTTGATGTGAAGCAATATTTCCATTCTCATTTTTTGCTCCTGCATTCAGAATTTATTTTGCTGACAGTTTGTGCGTTTCTTTTCTTTTCTTTTCTTTCTTTTTCTTTTTCTTTTTCTTTTTCTTTTTTTTTTTAAGTTCTCAATGCTGCTTCAGCCCCTTTCATATATGAATTACTCTCAGGAAGGGGTAACCTGCCTCTAGCACATTTCACTTTGTTTTCCTGGGTTTGACCGGGGTCTCAGTGTGGAGAGCCACCTGAGCCTGAGGGCACTGGCAGAATCCTGTTATCAGTACTGATTTCTTATCTTTATCCATGTGCTTGGAATGAGGAACAAAAAGGACCTTGACCCACCCAGGTCTTGATATGCTAAATCTTGTACCAAAAAATAAGGAGCTTACTCAGATCCTGATGAATAGGATTTGGGCACATCCGAAAATCCTTTTGATCATAAAATCCCTTTTGGAAACCAATAAATATGCTGTGTTGTCTGAGGTGAGTGTGACTGTCTCTCCATCAGAGAGATGGCGCCCACCTAGCGCCCAGCTTTAATCTATTTCTGTCTCTTGTCTCTTTCTTTCTCTAATTTCTTAATCCCCAGCTCCTCCCCTCAGGAACCTGTTGTTTTCCATGAGGGACGTGGAAAACAGAGAAAATGTCCACCACATCTCAGCTTGGGTGATTTTGTAGCTAGTCTCCCCTACACCATGTTGGAATCAGCTGGCCTCAAGACATTGTTCTGTCTAGCCACTAGACCACATTGACTTCCACAGGAGACCAAAGTACTACTGAAAACCAGAAGGAAACTCTTCAACTCACTTAATTGTTTGGGCCAAGACTTCTTTTAAGGCAAGGGGGTGAAGGAGGGGGCTATAAAAATAGCCTTTTCCATAAGCAAGTAACTTGGACCATCTATACCTTTTGAACGGTTAGCATTTTCTTTAGTAAATTATTCCAAAAATGTTCTTCCTCTTTGTAAAGATCAGCAACATATGCCATCATATGCGATAGTCCCCTTGGAAAGAAAAAAAAATTTTCATATATATATATATATATATATATATATATATATATGGTGGAAAGTGAACAAATTTGGAAAACTGTTAGGAACTAGGTGCTGATATTTACAGTAACTCACAATAACTTCACAGTAAATATGATTATCTCCATCTTATTGGTACAGAACTGGAAGTTCAGAGATTTCAAAGAAAAATTTGCTTAAGTGTGCACAATTACCGTTGACTATGTTGTGGAAATAGAAACAATTTATTTGTTTGAAACAATATTTGGTCACTTAGCCTGAATTATCATCTTTTGAATGTTTGTAAAATTCCTGCACCTTTTCTCTCCTGAATAGTCTCAGATAACAGTCACCGAACGTTAGATGGGCTAAAGAGAAAGTCACAGGCCCAAAATGGCATCACTTGGGCTCAAAGTGGAGGAAATTAAACCTAGATTTAATACCAGCTCTAACTGCAGTTTCAAATTCTCCTAGAAATGTAATCCTAACCAACTTCTCCAGAATTTTCTAGTCAAGCACCGGTAAATTAATCTGTCACGTGGCTTCTCCCCACAACTTTCCCCCAGAGAAATAAGAGGTAATCTGCATGACAAAAACCCCTACCATTCCCTTCCCCACAAAAGAAGGACGCTGTGGTCTAAAAGTAATCCTTTCTTTTCTTTTGTAGGAGCTCCCTTGCCCACCTATAAAAAATCTTTCGTGTAGTTGCCAGATGGGATGCTGCCTGCTTCATGAATCCCTTAATAAAACCCAATTAGATCTCCAGATGTACTCAGTTGAATTTTGTTTAACAGATGCAATGTTTCTTTCCATAGTCATAGCTTACTCATGATTGGCAGCATCTTGCACCTTTCCCACTGAATTTGTAATTGGTCTGTGCAGGGCTTTGAGAAATGTGGGGCTCATCAAGGAAAAGGGGGACGGAGGAAAGCAGTAACACAGAAGCTTTACTGGATGGCATTTGAGCAAGGCTGCGTGAGAGGGAAAGTCCCTCACAGCATGAGACCACCCAGAGGCTTACTGAACAGGGCCAGAGGAAGAGGAAGACTGCGGGCCTCCCAGGGGAGAGAGGAGAGAGAGAGGGAGCTTATCAGGAGAGCTCGGGGGCAGCATTGGCTTAGGGGCTTATCCCTGCAAGACCCTGCCTTATCAATAGGTAAAGCTGTCGGGTGAAGTTTTTGGGGTATGCAAAGCAGGCAGATACAAAGTGTCTAATATTTCTATTGTTTAGGCCATTTTTATTTTATTTTCCCCCCCAATTTTTAAAATTAAGGTATTATATGTATACATATATTACCATTGCTCCCCCACCCCCACCTCCCATTCATGCCCTCCCTCCCCAGAGTTCTGTGTTCGTTGGTTGTACTTATATTCATGCATACCAGTCCTTCGGTTGTTCTCTTATCTCCCCCCAGGTCTCCTTCCCCTCCCCGCTGTCATTTGACAATCTGCTTGTTTTATGGTGACTGTCTCAGGACCACACGAATAGAGTCCGCTCCTCCTCTGGTTCTCACCGCCCTTCCTCCTGGGTCCCACTGCTTCTCCTGGGACATGTTTAGGCCATTTTTAAAATCATTGGATGTATGCAATTTGAGCCTGGCACCAAGGGGCTTTTGAGTTGTTTGCATCTTGCAGAAAAAAATAATAATAATAACTTAGGGGCTAATGCACAGAGGTCATCTGTGACTTATTTTAAAATCTATTTATTTATTTATTTATTTTTAAAATATATTTTATTGATCTATTACAGAGAGGAAGGGAGAGAGCTAGAGAGCTAGAAACGTCAATGAGAGAGAAACATCAACCAGCTGCCTCTTGCACACCCCCTACTGGGGATGCCCGCAACCAATGTACATGCCCTTGACCGGAATCGAACCCGGGACCTTTCAGTCCACAGACCGACGCTCTACCACTGAGCCAAACCGGTTTCGGCTAAAATCTATTTATTGATTGCTTTGAGAGAGAGAGAGAGAGAGAGAGAGAGAGAGAGAGAGAGAGAGAGAGAGAAACCTTGACTTGACTTGCTGGTCTATAAATAAGCCAATTAATTTATGCATTCATTGGTTTATTCCCGTATGTGCCCTGATGGGGATGGGGATAGAATCCACAATTCTGGCATATTGGGACAAGGCTCTAAGGAACAGAGCTACCCTGCAAGGGCTGACTGATTTATATAACAGTCTACCTCAAGGCACCAGAAGTACTTAATTGTTCTGGGGACAGAGAAGAGCGTCTTTAGATTATTAAAGCATCTAATTCCACCACACTAATAGTTTATCTGAGCTCAATATTATTATTCTCTTTGGTTCTATTTAGTTATGTTAATGGAGAGTGGCACCAGATGTTAAACCTTGGTCCTTGAAACTGGCTAAGGAGGAATTCAGAGCCAAGACTCTAACACGAGGGAGAGTTTATTTAGAAAGCCACCGAGGTAGGAGTGAGCTGTATAAGAAGGGAGTCGCGTGAGAATCTTAATAGAATATTCATCAGCTTTCTCCACCTTCACTCGCCGTGGGAAATTGAGCTAGCAACGTGTCCTTTCAGGGTGGTGGTACCTACTGGTCGGTGGCCACTAGGGTAGGGGCTCACTAGTCCTTGCAGCTGGTCCTGATGTTAGCCATGGCATCGCTTCATCCGGTTTTGCTGCTTTTCTGGGCCTGGAGCTGAAACTCAACTGAAGGCTAAATATTATCTCTGGTTTGACCAAAACTCTGTTTTTGTTGTCAACAGACCTGAGGCACCGTTTCTAAGGTCATTTGATGCCGGCCAGAGCCTCATTGTCCTGAGGGCTTAATGCTTAAGGGCATGGTCCTGCAAGGAATTCCATGGGAATCAGATGAGGCTATTCTCCTGCCCCCTCTTTACTCCTCTAAGGGGGTCGAAACCTCAGGACCAGTGATGTGAGAGCTCCGAAGGTCTAAACCACATGACCAGCAATATGAAAGGTCAGGGAGTCTAAACCTCATGACCAGCCTTATGCTAAGGGAGGAAAGGTCAGCCTGAGGGGTCAGATCCTACCCAATGCCAGGTCACCCTGGGTGACCTTCCATACCTGGCCTAGCATTTCCACTCAGCTCATGTCTGCCTAACTGCCTACCGTATCACCTATACTTGAATATAGCACAGCTTAAAAAAACAAAAAGACTTTGATAAGAACGTTAGCTTGGAATGGTCACTGGCATGGGGACACCTGTCATTTTTGACATTCTACGAATGTCAAAAGTCCGATGGCGGTATGTTACGAAATCCCTGATTACAAGGGTAGATATTGCAGATGAAATCAAAAGTCCCATTGCTTGCTTTCCCAGGCAGGGTTGGTTGGAATCAGAATGTTAGAATTCTCAAGCATGCTGGATTCCGTTTGTTTCCCCGCCAGCCATTGAGGTCATCTTAGTCAAGATCTGCTCCAGGGATACTGTTTATATGGTATTTGGAGCAGAAGGGGCATGCAGAGTTCTGCGGTGCTTCCCAGTTCTAGAGGTTTCTTCCTCCAGAGGAATTGCTGCTCTGCAGTCTAGCTGGCAGGAAACTTCCCCCAGATCTGTCAGGTTTCCCTAGCTGCTTACCTCCACCATTCACTCCAGAGAGGTAGCGTGATCCTTGAAGCATCCATCTTATGTAAAAACTGCTGTTTGAAATGTTAACCCTGCTATTTGGCTTCTATAAATGCTTGCTCGCTTAAATAATAAGGAAAATGAAACTACTCCCACTTGAGAGAGGCCATTAAACCTTCCCCGGACAAAATGATCAGTGCTGGCACCAGGCCAGGCCTTTGGTTGAGGTCTCCCGGCCCCAGCACATAGAGGCTCTTTAAGAACTGGCAAAAGGGGCTGGAAACACCTCATGTTTGGGAGACAAAGAAGGTAAAAACATAATAGGGGAAGTTCCTCCATGTTGGGGCCCAGAATTTGAGAGGCATTTTCCTCTGGACCCACAGGTAATAAATGTAACTCCAAACTTTCCAAGCATTGCTTGATTTATTCCAGTTCTCTGTAACAATCTAAAGAGTTACGTAGTTTTCCAGTAACTCTCCAGTGAGTGAGTACATAGGGGACGTTGAGTTAGGAGGATGCACTCCAAATTTAGACTAGCTGAAGCTGGCTCCACCTTCACTCAACATGGGAAATTAAGCAAGCAACTTGCCTCAAGATGCCTGGGTTTCCTCATCAGTGGATAATAATAGTATCTATTTGATAAGATTTTTGTGAGAATCAGCTTACTTCAATTATAGCCTTATAATAAGGACAACCACATTTTGTTATTATTCAAATGGACACATATTTAGAAGGCTGTGGAAAAATCTGTTTCCTGCCATTTATTTGTTTGTTCATTCATTCATGTATTTCTAAATATTTATTGGGGCCACTGTGTGCCCAGCACTGCATTATGTGCTAGAGATAAAATGATCAAACAAATTGAATTAGTCTCCTACCTCACTGAGCCTATAGTCTAGTGGGGAAAACATATATTAATCAAATAATCACAATCACAAATACAAAATTACTATGGAGGAAAGGTATATGGTTCTGTGAGAGGTAATAATGGAGGGATATGACCCCAAAGAAGTGCTTTGTGGTTTTTTAAAAATAATTCTTTATTGTTGGAAGTATTACATATGTCCCTTTTTTAAAAAAAATATTTTTATTGATTTCGGAGAGGAAGGAAGAGGGAGAGAGAGAAACATCAATGATGAAAGAGAATCATTGATCGGCTGCCTCCTGCATGCCATCTACTGGCGATCAAACCTGCAACCCAGGCATGTGCCCTTGATCAGAATCGAACCTGGGACCCTTCAGTCTGCAGGCCAGCACTCTATCCACTCAGTCAAACTGGCTGAGGCCAAAGAAGTGTTTTTTAATGTGAGATCTTAAGGCTGAATAAGAGTTATCTATCTCAAATTCAATTAAGTACTACTAGACTTACCTTTCAGACAACAAGGGAATTTCTGCATAGCAGAGGAGAACTTTGTTCTGCTTTCCTAACAACACTTGAAAAGACAGAAATTCAAGACTCTGATGCTGAATAGGTTGATGCCTTTTGTGGTAGTAAACAGATTTACTCAGGATTTGCCTTTGACACTAAGGCTGGCCAGTGTGGAATGGGATGACTCTCGGTGATACATGGAGTTCTTCTCCAAGACAAAACACCCAGAGGTGCTCCAAGCATTCCTGGCTCTCCAACTATGCTCAGTACCAACTACTAATGTTGAATTGAAGTTTTGTTTGCCAAATAATGTTTTTACAATTTCAAAACCATAGCAGGCCTTTGAACTTTCCAAAAGGGCTCCCAAAATAGGAATCCTCACTGGATGCTATCCTTGTGCAAATAACATGAGAACCAGGACTTAGCTCCATGAAAAGTCAATACTTTCATTAAAAATTTTTCTTAATACTTTCATTTTGAGAAGAGATAGCAATTCCTCTATGATCTGCTTCAAAATATTGGAATTGATTTTAGTGGTTCTGGAATGAATGAAAATATATATATATATATATATATATATATTTCAGAGAGGAAGGGAGAGATAGAAATATCACTGATGATTTGCTACCTCCTACACATCCCACACTGGGGATTGAGCCCAAGACCTGGGCATGTGCCCTGACTGGGAATTGAACCATGACCTCCTGGTTTATAGGTTGAAGCTCAACCACTGAGCCATGCTGGCCAGGCATGGATGAGAACATTTTACAGAGGCATTGTTTTAGTTTTTAAATTTTCCTCCAAGGCACAAGGCAGCTTAACCATTACCAAGACATATGGCTTCACTAAGGTCTTTGGTAATGCAGCGAGCTATTCTGCAGGCATTATTTGTGTTGAGGCAAATCCAATTTTGGTATCATATTCACATTTTCTAATGGAGCCTTTTACTTAGGCAAAAGAAGCAGACCACGTGTTTTCAGGATGTAAGGGACCATTTCAGCTTTGCTGACTTCCATTTCCATCTGTAAGAATCTTGTCATACAAGGCTCCTTCTGACTTTTGTATTCCATTATGTTCAATGATACAAATAAAACTCAAGGAGCTGTGCACATTCTTCTCTTTTTTTTGGGGGGGGGGGCAGGGAGGGAGGGAGTGGTATTTCTTAGAGTATCAAGGTATAGATAGATAAATGTTTATAATTATAATGGCATATCATATTTTCAATTCATATCAAAGGAAGGCCTTGTGGGTATTATAACTGGACAATGATGACAATTATAAATTACAAAATTGTATATTGCTTCACATCTGCCCTTTTACTTGTTTTGTATAAAACAATGGAAAAAATAAAAAGTAATGCTGCACAAAACATTTTTCTCTCCTAACTGTAATTTTAAATATTGGGGGAGACATAGAAGAAAAAAACATTTCCCCCAGGATTGTGGGTCCCATGAAAGCCATCCAGAGGTGCTCTGGGTCATAAATTTCAGGCTAACAATCCTACCTATCAAGTCTTTAATTTTACAGCACTAATCTTTCTTGCTCTCGTTCCAGTTTCAATTTCACCTTCACTTTATCTATTAGGTATAACTGTCTGAAGCGAGACAGAAATGAATTAAAATAACTTGGCATAGCGATTTATAAATTGTGGAGTAAGGGATCACTGATCGCTCATCACTTTTCCCAGTCGTCCCAGCCCAGTGGCATCAGTCCTATTGCCATCTCCTCTCCTCAGACTTCTTTTTAATACCAAGGTTTCTCTGAAATTATGAAAAGTCTCTCAGGAGTTTTTGTGTATCAGATTGACCATCTGCACAACTCAAAGAATATTGTCTTCTTCTAGAAAGGTTTCTTGACCAGCGAGATCTGTCAAGAGCAGTTGTAGGGCCTGGGAACTCTTAGGAAAGTCACAAATGTCTGTTGGGGGGGGGGATTAAGAACCAAAATCTGCATATTAATGAACCCATTTGGCGTTTCATGTGCCATGATTATTTTTTTGCTATGACTTTCCCCCCTTATTTTTCTAGCCTGTCCAACTTCCTCTTGGATTCGTTTCCTTTTCTTATTCTAAATCCTCATCCATGTAAATTTCTGAATTATAACTTCCTGTTTACCCTAAATTTTGCCCTGAATGGAAAGCCCTTTGCTTCACCTCCCCAGCAGGGGTCACCCTAGTTCCTTCTCAGAGAGGCTTATAATGCAAAGACCCGTTATCAAGTTCAAGAATCCACCTTCTAGCCTTGATATAATCCCGGTTTCCCTGTAACAATATAAATACTAAAGGCTCAGGGTTCACATTACAGTCATATCTATCCTTATCTGATACTGGGTAGCACGGTAATTTTTTATTTGTTTTTGCTGCAGAAAGCTTTACTGTTTCATTTGGTCCAATGCATGGGAGAGGGCTTCAGGGTGGTTAAAAGAATGATTAGCAGTTTCAGGGAGAGGCTCAAGTAAAAGCCAGACACCAGGGGAAGGCAGAGGGACCCCAAAGCCTCTGGGTTCCAAAACTCCTAGGCCTGCTTGAGGGTGGGCCTTTTGAAGGCTCAGCCCTGCTGGGCCGGCCAGCCAGCAGATGTTAGTCAGATGGTCACCCATCTTCTTGATGAGGTTCACCTCCTCACCCCGGAAGTGGTTCTCCAGGAGGTCATAGAGGTGAGGGTCTGCACAGGTAGAACCCAGAGCCTGCAGCTCCAAAAGGGCCTGGTCCAGGTTCCTCTCCAAGGCCAGGGCGGCTTCCATGGCATCCTGAATTTGCCCACTCGTCTTGGGGCTTCAGCACATCCTGGAAGAGAATTCCAGCTATTGCCCCAACCATTTGCTCTTCTTTGAAACAAAATAAAAAGTTGCTTGTGCCCTGTCCGGTTTGGCTCAGTGGATAAAGCGTCAGCCTGAGGACTGAAGTGTCTCAGATTCGATTCCGGCCAAGGGCATGTACCTTGGTTGCGGGCACATCCCCAGTAGGGGGTGTGCAGGAGGCAGCTGATCGATGTTTCTCTCTCACAGATGTTTCTAACATCTCTGTCCCTCTGTCCCTCTCCTTTCCTCTCTGTAAAAAAAAAAAAAATAAAAAAAAAATAAAAATATATATTTTTTAAAAAGTTGCTTGTACTTTCTGTCTTTCTCTCCTCTCATTCTCTCTCACACCCATTCAGATCAGGCTTTCCCCCACTGTTCCTCTGAATTCGGCTTTGTCAGGTCACCAGTGACCTCTATGTTACTAAATCTAATGGTCAATTCTCGGTTCTCATCTTACTTGACCTATGAACTGCACCTGGCAATTAATATTGCTTCTTACTTAAAAAATGTTCTTCACTTGCTTCTTGGACACCACACTGGCCTGGTTTCCCTGTTACCCTGTTGATCCCTCATTGACAATTTCCTCTCCTAGATCCTCGTCCTCCTCTGGATGTTAGCGTGCCATAGGCTCTAGCGTGGTTCTCTTTTGTTCTATATCACCATTCATTTCCTACTGATCTCTTCCAGCTCAGTGGTGGTAAATGCCATCTGTTCCCTAGTGAAATTATGTTCCACACACTTTAGAGTTCATTCTCTTACACACTAGGAATCAGTTCACAGCTAATATGGCAGATACACAAAGTCATAGAACTGATTTTCTGTCCTAAGCAGTTGGCTTCCACTCTCAGGTTCACCTAGGGTCTAAGATTTAGCTCTAGGCACCATCAACACATTCCAAGGAGAAGGAAAGGAGAAAGGAGACCTTTCCCAGCAGATCAGCTTTTTTCAAGGAATCCTTTTGCAAGCACCCCCCCTCCCACCACACACACACACACACACACACACACACACACACACACACACACATTTGCATGTTTTTTTTTATCATTAGTTCAATAGCTAGACTCAGTCATTGGGCTTCTATCTTGCTGGGATGGAGGTTAGTAGTTGTGGCTTTTATCTCAGGAAGCAGTATGCTCAGCTAAGATTGAAGTTCTGTACGAAGAAGACAGAAGAGAAAGACTATTTTATAAGCACCTAGTTGTCTCTGCCATAACATCAACATATTGAAGGGTCCATATTGATATCTCTAGTCCTGAACTCTTCTCTGAACTGTAAGTCTATTTGCTCACTGTCTCTGTTTGGATGCCGACTTGGCAACTCAAACTTAACATGAGCAAAGCAGTCCCTTTAGAATGCAGTCTCAGGCATGGTGCCTGAATGGAATGAGTTGAGGGGAGAATAAGGAATGAGAAAGGGAAGGGTGTGAATATAAAGAACTCTTTCAAGGAGTTTGGGAATAAAGAGGAACAGAGGAGCAAAAAAAAAAAAAAAAAAAAAAAAGTGGAAAGTAGCTGGAGGAGAATGTGAAGTCTAAGAAGAGTTTTGGGGGGTCTTAACCCCCAAAATAAAATGAGTGCTATTTCAGCCTACTTGTCTAATGATGGAAATGGCCCAGGGGAGAAGAAGAAACCAATGAGTCCAGAAAGAGGAAGAATGATTATAGACAAAGTGCTCAAGAAAATAAGGGCGGAAGAAATGCAGTGCACAAATGAGAGTTCTGGCTTTTGATACACAGCAGAGAAGACAGAGTTCATGGGTACAACTTTTAGGCAAGATGGCTTTGATAACCCATGCTGCTCCAAACGCAGGACAATAATAGATCGAATCTAAAGGGAGAAAACAATAATGATAAATTCAGGTTCAAAAGCAAGACAGACATCCTTTCGTCGGAAATAGAACGAAAAATGTCAACATGTGTAGGTTGAAGCCACAAAGTTTATGGAAAATTTAGAAAGCGTAAAGTGCTGGCCAGGATTTGAGCTCCAGAGGGGTAGAGGATACTAAAGTTGTTCCATAAGAAATCGTATCAAACCCTACAGTTTGAAAACTCCTCCCTTCTCGGGAGTGAGGCTGACGAGAGATATTAAAACTCCAGATGTCTTTTACTTGGAGACATGGCTTTTAGAAAGGGAGATGGGGGTTATCTAGATACAGTCTTACAATAAAAAAAAATTGAGCCTAACTGCCTAATTGCTCTGTGGCTGGATCTGCAGAATCCAAAATATCACCTTAGTGCAGGAGTTCCAAGCTGCTATTATAAGAGTTGGCTTTTGATGGAGGGTCTGCTGACAGAGAGGGGTGAGCTCATGGTTTGAAGGCATGGGGAGAGACAGAAGGAAAAATGTTAAAAGCTTCCAAATGCTTCACTTTGAGCCTGCAAACCCAAATTCCAAAACATGAGGATGGGCTTAATGTTTAGAAAGAAAGCCAGCAGAATCAACAACGGGAATGTAAATGGACTATAGATGAAATCAGTTTTATCTCTGGCAAAGTTTGGTAAGGTTTTAATATAACTATGATGGAGATGATTGAAGATATAAAGGCATAACTCCTACTAAAAAGAACAAGAAATTATAGAATAAAAATAAGCAAAAAATGAAATTTGTAAATGAAAATATAGTCATTGGAGTACAATTGTGTTTGAAGATTTGAATTTTATTATAGTTGAAGAGAGAATTCATGATTTTCATGATCCTAAGGAAAGAATAGCCCAGAACACAGCATAGAGAGCAAAGAGAGAGGACATGTGAGTGTGGACACTTAGTATGTGTGTAGTTTATTTGGTGGTGGGAGACTGGGCATGTCTCTTTGTTTTGCTTCTACATTCTCAGTGAATTTAGAGGTGGGATAATCAAGTGAGATGGAGGAGGACGTGTTGAATGTTTGAGAGGTAGGATAAAGTGTGACAGTCCTTTTAGAGAGTGGGGAAGTAAATGAATAAAATATGGAAGGATTGCCAGGAAGTGTTGGTGGCCCACTTTAATCTAACTATGATTTAGACACTGTAAAAAATTATTTTCTGCCAATAGGGCAAATCCTGAGCAAGGGGCAACAAGGTAGTTGAGTGGAAAGGCAGGTATCAGGATGGGCGCAGGCTCAATTAATTGTGATTTTTACTTTGATAGTTGAATGAAAAGGTATATTCTGTCTATAAACAAGCCAGATTTTCAAATGGAAGTTAAGAGAAAAGAGGAAATGGATAATTTCTGAGGAAAGAAGAACAATCCAGGAGCCCTCAGGAAATGTCCGACTGACAGCTTAGGCCTGCTCACCACAGGGACCAGGCCTAAGCTAGCAATTGGACACCCTTAGCGCTGCTGTGGAGGCAGGAGATGCTCCTGCATTGAGTGTCTGCTCCCTTGTGGTCAGTGTGCATCATAGCAACTGGTCCTTCTGCCATTCAGTAGATTTGCATATTAGCCTTTTAATATATATGATAATAGTACTTTGGGTTTAATAGTACTCCACAATTCTCAAAAGGCTGGCATAAGCATTACCTACATTATTAAAATGTTTTTGCTGCGGTACTTTTACTATTTATTAAAGGAGGGAAGTTGCTGGCACTTTCTATGACGCTATATTAATCACTCGTCTAGAGTTTGGCATTGCTATGATGTGACCTTTGTCAGTTTTTCCCTCTGCCCTTACATTTAAGGAGGAAGGTCCTTTCCTGCTTGGGAAGATAGACAAAGCCTTTGATGTATTGGTGGGAAAATGTGCCAAGTTTGGACCTACAGGCAACCTGAAAGAGAGGAGAATGGTTCTACACAAATAAGGAAAGACATAGGGTGTCTCTTCTGGACTAGGCAAGAAAGACAGGGAGAAGACTGTGGGGCCAGCAGCTGCCATGTGATTGTGGTGTGTTGTGTGGGGGTAAACTTAGTTGTTCCTGAGAACATCTACAAAAATCTACACTTTCCTCTAAGGCTCTTGGAGTTGAATTTGTAAAATTTTCAGATGTGTCACTGTGGGTCCTAAGATCAGAGCAATGCTATATTTGGATTATACAACTGTACACACAAACCTTATTTAATTAAGCTATATTTAATTAAACACACATTTGTGTATGGCCCTGTCCTAGATGCTTATAAAAGAAAAAATTAGTTGGGTCTTGATGATAGTGTAAAAAAGTTGAAAATCTGCACACCGAAGGAATCCTTTTAAAGCCTGCTTATTAGAATATAAACTTATTTTATTTTACTTATCTAGACATGCACAAAAACTTTGTTAGTAGTCTTTAGAAATAGATGGAATTTGTCTTTCCCTGGATGACTTATTTTACTTATATGTGGAATCAAAAGAACAATATAAACAAACAAACAAAATAGAAACAGACTCATAGATACAGAGAACAGATGTCTGGTTGCCAAAGTCGAGGGGGTTGGGGGCTGGGGGAGAAAGGTGAACTACAGATTGGTAGTTACAGAATAGTCATGGGGAAGTAAAGTACAGAGTAGGGAATACAGTCAATAATGTTGTAATAACTATGTATGGTGCCAAGGCAGATACTGGAAATATCAGGGGGAACACTTTGTAAAGTACGTGAATGGTTAACCACTATGCTGTATATTGGAAACTATTGAATATAGACTGTAATCGACAAAAATTTAAAGAATCAAATAAACAAGCAAACAAACAGAGTACTGACAAGTGCATTAAAAAAATCAATTACAAAATAACAACAACAGCAGCAAAAACTAGATGAATAAACCTCTCTGGAAAAATAACCAGTATTAGTGTCGGTAAATGTTACCGACTTTAGTTTATAAATTGATATAAAAAGGCTCTTAATTTTTCTGGAAATGAGATAGCAGCCTTTTCCCAGCAGTTTTCCTGAATTGTCTATGTGGTTGGCTTCACTGCCCTCTTTGCTAGGAAACTTTGGCCTGTAGTCCTCCTGAGTTAGCAAAATCAGTGAAATTTAGTAGAAAGCTGTCATTTTTTCCCAGTTCACCAGTGTTATTGTCCACTGGGTGATTCTCTGCTGATTAGCTCCACCACAGATTTATGATTTCCAGCCTCTGCTGGGGCTTCAGTGCCATTAGGCAATCATTCCTGTGGCAGAGACCATGGATGAGTTCTCCAAAAACAGTCCCCAACCCCCCGCCCCTCCCTTATCTTCATCTACAACTTCAGCTAGAAGAGAAAATTCCCTACTTCCCAGCCTCCTTGGTGGCTAAGAGGTGGCCACATAGCACAGTTCTGGTTAGTAAAAGGGCTTTCTTTTTTTAAAAAATATATTTTATTCATATTTTACAGAGAGGAAGGGAGAGAGATAGAGAGCTAGAAACGTCGATGAGAGAGAAACATCGACCAGCTGCCTCTTGCACACCCCCTACTGGGGATGTGCCCGCAACCAATGTACATGCCCTTGACCAGAATCGAACCTGGGACCTTTCAGTCCGCAGACCGACGCTCTACCACTGAGCCAAACCGGTTTCGGCAAAGGGCTTTCTTTTGCAAATAGAAAAATCAGTAGCACTCTAGGCAAACATTTTCCCCTTTAGACCATCATTTGCCTCTCTTCCTTTTTCCTGCCTTGAACTTGGATGGAAGCCCGGAAGTGCACCAGACATCACTTGACCATGAGGTAATAATTATGAGAATCTGGGTTTCAAAGGGCATCGTTTAACTACTATACCAGCCTTTGATGGCCTATCCATTGTTGCTTCACGGAGTGACGTAAATAAGCCTCTGTCCATTTGTTCCATGCTAGGTTGCTGTTGTTTGATTATACTTTGGACTGAAACACTCCTTAGTCCCATAAGTCTCCTCCCTTTCCTAACAGTGACAGGTCTGCAATTCTACTTGAGCGAGTACTTCTTGATGGCCCCTTCAGCCATAAAGTTCCAACTTCTGTTTCAGAATCTAAGTGATTTCTGGAAAGCCATTCTATTCCTTTATCTAAGGGCGAAGCACTTGACCCCTCAGCTAGGCCAATTGGTGCATTCCATATTCCACCCATAATCGTCGGTTTACAGTTGAGTATATAACCCAAGATGGCTCAATCAGAATGAGTCTTGGGCCTTTTACTGGTAATTCTAAGACATGGTCTCTCTCTCTCTCTCTTTCTCCAGTCAATGTGGTGTGCAGATGAACACCAGGAACACCATGCTTTGCTACCATGTGGCAAAGCAGCTGGAGTACTGAGTTGGCACACACACCTCACACCCTCCCAGCCAGCCAGCCTCCTGATTGACTGAACTTGAAGCCTGTCCAATAACTCCTTTTTATTGCTTAATCATTTCAGGTGAGCTTAAGTCTTGATACACTGTTCTAGTGTGACCTCTAAGTCTTAGTAGAAAACCTCACGTACTGGATATCTTTGTTTGATCCTCCAGACTTTCTCTACCCCTTGCTTCCCTGTTCTGTGCCTCATGAGGCCGAACTGTTATGACCACAATTATATATTCTTTGTCTTTGACTTCCAGAGAGATTTTACTAACAGGAAGCACCAGAAGGTGGTCAGAGGGAAGGAAGGACTGGAGTAAAATCAAGGTATTGATTTCCCCGGACCCCTCCTTGTGGAAGTTACTGCAGGATGTCCATGTCCCTAGGCCAAAGTCCAGAGCTCCTGTCAGGTGACCTCTCTGTACAGACTTTCTCCCTGTTCTAATAACTACACCTTCCTCTTGCCCTTTAGTGCTATGCGGGGTAATGGTTCCTCACTGATGCAAACTAGAGACTGTACTAGGTCTTGTGGTTTTCCTACACCCTGAGCATCCTTTCGCAAATAGCCCCTTTGTTAAAACCTCCTAAAATTGTCCAGTTGGACCGTGTCATTGGTTTCCTGCTGACGCCCTAACTGGTACACCTCATTCCCTACTTCACCAAGGAGAGGAGACCACCTCTGCATATCTTCCAGCCATCACTCAGAGTGCCCACACATGTTTCAAACAGCATCCGAGTCTTCAGCTCTGTGTTCTGAGATTGCTGGGGGATGTGGAACAAGTCTGTACCTCTTTTCCTTTTCATAAGAATGGGAAGAATGATGCTTTTCCTGCCTATCTTGCCAGGAATGCTGTTAGACAAATCATGCAGTGGTTGTGAAAGTACTTAGAAAAGCTGAGTACTAGACTCACACAAAGCACTGCTGTCGTTATTGTTACTACAGTACTACAGAGCTAAACATCAATCCAGGCTATGGCTGCAGCCCAATGAAAGATATTGAAATCTTCTCTCTCTCTCTCTCTCTCTCCCTCTTCTTCTTCCTCTCCTTCTTCCTCTCTCCTTCTCCCTCTCCCTCTCCCTCTCTCCCTCTTTTCCTCTCTCTCCCTCCTATCTAAACACATGTGTGTATTTTGGTGACAACTGCAAATACCTCTAATTGCTGGCCATGCACTCAATCAGCTATCATTTTGGTACAATTGATACTTGCCCGTCATATCCTTCCCTCCATGGGTGGTTATGTGGTGGAAAGAGCGTGAGCTTTGGAGCCCTCCAGATTTAGCTTCAAGTATTACTTTGTCACTTACTAGTTATGGGGTACCAGGAAAATTACTTAGCCTCTCTGAGCCTTAGTTTTTGTCAATGAAATGGTGCTAATTGCAAAGATGGCGTGAAACACTATACCTGAAGGACCTGCCTGGATGCTCCTCCTTTTCCTTACCTGGCACAGGGAGAGCGCCTGCAATGTTGCAGCACATGCTTCCTGGACCCGGAACAAGCAGGTCATGGCTTAGCTGATGCATAAGGGACAGACGGTCAGAATGCCAAAAGATGGCTTCCAAGCTGACTGTGGCAAAAGGGCTGGGGAGTGATAGTATGCTCAGGTCAGGGAGGGGACACTCTCTCTGACTGAAGCTTACTGGAAACCACCTAACTGTGGGTGGGACTAACTGGCCAAAGAAACCCTTCCCAGAAGTTATCCATGTGCTGTGAGGATATTTTACTGATGAGATTGAGATACTAGGATGCCATCATGAAGCAGCTTACCTAAAGTATAATTAATGTCTAACCAGTTATACACTTGGACATTGTAATATTTGATGAAGGTCATTTGAAGTGATGATATTGGCAGGAGAAAAATAGTACTTATAGAACATCTACATTGGGCCTGGCGTTTTATATATATGATCACATCAGAGCCTCATATTAACTCTGTACAATGGACATGAAAATTCTTATTCAACCAATGGGGAGATTAAAAGGCACCTAGCATCTAAGTGGCTCTGGATCAACTTCTCAAGCTCACAGGAACCTGAAGTATATAATATGTATTGTGGGTATGAATCTAAGGCCACAAATTTAGGTGTACAAGAAGTATGTCAACTTTTGCTCTTATGTAACTCAGCTAAATATATATATTCTAACTTGACATTCCACCAGGATGGCAGAAACTTCATCTCGGCTAACTTGGATTCCTGCCTTTTCTCTTGCATGTAGTCATATCTGAGTTCTGACTTTACAATGTTTATATAAGTTTATATGGTTATATGGGTTATATGGCTCTAAAGCATTGGTGGTGGTAGTGCAGAATAGGAAGAAATCTGGTATTCACTGGGGGTTAAGGGTGGGGGTGAGTAAGGAGTAAATCTATCCCTCCAGAATTGGTCCATGCAAGCTGTCATCAAGACATCTTTTGTCCTCATCTGTGCAACTCTTCATATGTAGCCAGCTCTTCTCAATGATTGCTTTGCCTCCTACAGATGCATGAGACTCATTCTGTTGTTGCTTCCCCACTCCCAAATTTGCTTGAAGGTTAGATGTTTGTCTGCTTACATAGATCACAGAAATATTTCTTCTCTGGGTTTACTCACTTCATTTCTACCCAGAATTCTATCCAGTTGCTCTGTCTATCTCTTTTTCTATCAGATTCCATAATCCTGCCTGGGGGTTTGGCCCCTTGCTCACTTCCCAGTGCTCAGCCCAGAGAGCATGGCACAGACTCCCCTTTTTAGGGTCACACTGGTATCATATTCTCATTACTTTAGTTCTTTTCTTTTACCAGGTGTAGGGAATCTTTTTCTAGTTGGTAGGGAAGACCTGCTCTTACTGCTCTCAAACATTGCCATGTTTCTTGAAATGAAACAAACAAACAAACAACACCAAAAAATTCTTTTTTAAAAAAATTCTTTTTAAAAAAAATATATTTTTTTAAAAAATTCTTTTTAAAAAAAATATTTTTATTGACTTTTTACAGAGAGAACGAGAGACGGATAGAGAGTTAGAAACATCGATGAGAGAGAATTCTTTTTTTTAAAAAAATATTTTTATTGATTTTTTACAGAGAGAACGAGAGAGGGATAGAGAGTTAGAAACATCGATGAGAGAGAATCATCGATAAGCTGCCTCTTGCACACTCCCCACTGGGGATGTGCCCGAAACCAAGGTTCATGCCCTTGACCAGAATCGAACCCGGGACCTTTTAGTCTGCAGTCCGACGCTCTATCCACTGAGCCAAACCAGTTTCGGCAACACCAAAAAATTCTAAGGAGCTAGCTTTTGAAACACAAAGCTAAATGTTTCCACTTTTTCTCTGTTTTCCTCTATTGCATATCTTCCTGAGCTAATGAATCCTAATGGTTTAGCTTTCTTCTCTAGAAAGAAGGAAATGCTAGGAAACCAACAACAACTCTTTCAGAACTATTATCTTGTCTGTACACAAATTACTTTATTATTTTTGTTTAAACAGTAAAAAACATAGCCACAAGGTGGACTGACTCCACACTCTGCCATCCTCTGCTGATTGGGGTATATTTTCTCTGTGAAAAGTTACATGGGAAGCCAAGTCGTTAATAGAAACTTGCTACCAAAGCAAGTAGATAGAAGTGAGGGATATTGACTCACTATGATGGTCTGAAATGTCTTCTACCCCTCCTCAGGAGAGACCAGAGACGGAGACTTACATTGACCTTGGTAGCTGGCCTCTGAATGAGGATAAATCTTGACTTCCCACTCGCACTTTCCTTGACTCCATTTTGCCCATCTCTCTTTCGGTTTTCCCATATCATTCTTTCATTGGTTCGAATATTGGTCAAAAGGCTCTCTTCAGGTAGGGCACAGTGGAGCTGTTTAAGCCTTAATTTTCAGAAAGTTGTATATCTGTGCCAACCTGCTTCTGAAAGACTGTACCCAAAGTAGCTTGGCTGAGCTTGAGTGTGACCCAGATGCCTGAGCCATGCACTGCTGGGCAACCTCATGCATTCCGGTTATGTTTTGAAATAAAAATAGATATACGTGGTTAAAACACGCACACATATATATTTAGCAAAAACAGTCTACTCTTCACCCTTGACCTTACTCCTCAACTAAGTATTTCCAATCCCATTCCTTTGAGGCAATCATTTTTAGTTTCCTGTGAGTCTTTCTAGAGACATTTATACCACACACAAACACACACACACACACACACACACACACACACACACACACCACGAATTGTAATAGAGTCTGTCCTTTGTTCTCCACTTGCCCTTTTCACTTTACAATATATCTCTCCATTATGTTTTGAGTGCCTCACTCCCATTCCTTGTGATCAAACCATTCCATCATTACTACACATCTAATTGTTGCTCCTAACCTTCTCTTTAGCCCTCTATCCATCATTACATGCATCTTCAGAGGAAGTTACCTTCTTTTCTATTTCAAGTCAGCATTGTCTGAAGATAAACCATTAACAGCACTATTAGATATATACCATTAGCAAACCATTTGAAAAAGCCACCAGTGAGCTTAACAGTACCACAAGCTTGTGATTCTTTGTGAAGTATTTCCTTATGACGAGCAGAGAATAAGGCATTAAAATCTTTTGAAGAGATAAAGTTCTATGTTTGTTCCATGATTTTATTTCTGTACCTGTAATCTATGACCAAGGATAGCACATTGAAATAATGTCTTTTATTTTATTATTATTATTTTTGATGAACCTTGAGGTCCTTTTATTTTTATTTATTTATTTTACATAGCACATAAACTTTATTTTATTTTTTTCTAATTTATTAAGGTATTATATGTGTACATAGCTTACCATTGCCCCCCTCCCCCCATACATGCTCTCCCTCCCCAGAGTTTTGTGTCCATTGGTTGTACTTATATGCATGCATACCAGTCCTTCAGTTGAAATAATGTCTTTTAATGTGCTATGACTACAAATTAGACTGGCATGAGGTCTAGAAATGGATGCTTAAGTGGCATATCCTTTATATTTAAATTGTTTCTACTCTAATTGTATGATTTTTTGTGTGTGAACTTATATATCAGGGTGGAAGCATTTTTTTTTTTAAAAGAAGAGGCATTTAAAAAATATATTTTAGGGCTACACTTTATGACAGAAAGAAAGTACACTTTATGACAGACAGAAAGTAGTCTGAAAAGAACCTTCTAATTTCTCACACTAGGGATGCTGTGGGATGAGAGTGATCCTTGGGGGAGGGTTGTTAGGAATGTCACCACCTCTCTGGTGGCAGAGGGAACCCACTGCTGTGTGGGCACTCAGCATCCCCCTCCGGGAGCTGGTGAGAAAGCTGGGCTTTAAGGACTTTGTGCTGCTTCTGAAAACCCATGCAGACTGTGCTTGGGAAGACCTTATGCTTGAGAGCTCTGTGTTTAACACTTGGTTTTATTATCACGTCCTCCTTCGTGTCATGCCCAAACCTCTATTTCATCCAAAGTTGGTTTTCAGAGTCACACAGTCCTGGATTTGGATATTAGTTCTGCCACTTATCACTATCTAAACTCGGACATGCTGCTCAACCTTTCTGAACTTGCTTTTGACACCCACAATCATGGGAATAACGGTATCGACCTCACTGGAATTTTGTGAGCATTAAATGAGAGAAAGTAATGCATTAAATGAGAGAATGTGAGCATTAAATGAGAAAGTGTGCACTCAATATTTGGTAATTACTCATTCAACAAATATTTATTCAGAACTTAATATGTGTCAGAAGTTTAGTTCAGGAGGAAGCTGAACCTTGAATATAAAAAAAGAATTTGTCAACGAAGGTGGCTAGAAGGGCCCTGGGAACAGGGAGAGGAGTAGTCTTCAAACAGAAAGAACAGTGGTGCAAAATTATAGGGTATGTGTGAGTGTGTCATGTTCTAGGAATGAAAAAGGAACTGGGACTAGCAAAAAAAAAAAAAAAGGCAAGGCAAAGAATGGTCAGGATGAAGCTAGAGATCACACAGGGATTTTTATAGCTCAGGCTAAGATGTTTAAATTTTATATTAAAAGCAACGGCTCACTATTATGATGCCTATTCTTCAAATGGAGAAAGTGACCCAATGAAGGTAAATATTTTTCTTTTTCTTTTTTAAAATATATTTTATTGATTTTTTTACAGAGAGGAAGAGAGAGGGATAGAGAGTTAGAAACATTGATGAGAGAGAATCATCGATCAGCTGCCTCTTGCACACCCCCTACTGGGGATGTGCCCACAACCAAGGTACATGCCCTTGACCAGAATCGAACCCGGGACCTTTCGGCCCGCAGGTTGAAGCTCTATCCACTGAGCCAAACTGGTTTCGGCAAAGGTAAATATTTTTCTAGTGCCAAACAGCTGTTGAGTGGCAGAGCACTGAAGGGTTTTAAGTAAACAATGACCTGACCAGATTTTGCTTCAAAAATATCCTTAAGGCAACAGAAGGGAGCATATGTGTGTGGGAGGGTAGCAGAGGCAGACAGGAAGGCTGAGAGGCAAGGATGCTGTTGAAGTAACTTATGTGAAAGAAAATGGGATGAGACACTTAGGAATTAGGGGACGGGGAAGAGTCAAAAGTGTTTCTTCTTCCCCGGGGAGTCTGGCAATCCTGGGTCCTTCACTGGTGACACGTCCATCAGTGTCTCTTGCGTTAGGGACATGGCATGTGGACTGACAGATTTAAAGCCAGAGCAGGGGTGCAAGTGACAAGGTGAGGAGAGGGGAAGACAAAGCCACAGATACCCTATGACAGGTCAGGCAGGAGGTGGGAATGACAGTCAAATCCCAAACACGTGAGCAATCTTCCTGATTGGGTGGATGGGTAAAGCTATTTTCAAGGTGTCTGTGTACTTGTTTAACATAAAGTCATGGAAAACACAAGCCTACTTTCCAGTCCATAATGGGGGCTAAGAGAGGCTATTTAGTCTGGTTGCTCTGAACCAATGACTTGAGAGGTTGGGTTATTGTGTGCATTTGGTCTTGGCCAGTGCCTGTTACTTCATTGCTTCTATCATTGCTTCTCCACAATAAGGCTAACACAGCTGAGGCTGTTGACTGCCTCTGTGTGCCAAATATTTTACATTCATTTTCTCATTCATTCTCACAACACCTCTCTGCAGAAGATGTTATTTTCATTTTACAGGTTAGGAAACTGTAAAGTGTTTAGAGAGATTAGATGGCTTTAACATTCACAGTTATACCAAAAGAAGCTCTATCATAATGTTAAGGTTGGAAAAGACATTCTTAAGCAAAATTAAAGCCCACAAGCTTTTAGAAAAACAACTATAAGTGACTATAATATAAGTGACTATTTTTATTTTTGTAACTTTATTTTCTTAAAACTATATTTTTATTCATTTCAGAGAGGAAGGGAAAGGGAGAGAGAGAGATAGAAACATCAACGATGAGAGAGAATCATTGATTGGCTGCCTCCCTGCACGTTCCCGCACTGGGTATGTGCCCTGTCTGGGAATAGAACCATGACCTCTTGGTTCAACTACTGAGCCATGCCAGCTGGACACATTTTAAAATTCTGAATGTTGAAAGTTGCTTAGAGACAGTTAAAAGGCAAGTGCTAGTCTGAGAGAAAAAAAAATTAAGTAACACACCAATATATAGACTATATAAAGAGTGCTCACAAATCAGTAAGAAGAATTGCAGCCGAAACAGGTTTGGCTCAGTGGATAGAGTGTCAGTCTGTGGACTGAAAGGTCCCAGGTTGGATTACGGTTAAGGGCATGTACCTTGGTCAAGGGCACATCCCTGGAAGGGGATATGCAAGAGGAAGCTGATTGATGTCTCTCTCTCATCAATGTTTCCAACTCTGTATCCCTCTCTCCTTTCTCTCTGTAAAAAATCAATAAACTGTATTTTTTTTAAAAATAAAAAGAATTGCACATGCCCCATAAGGAAAAAATGGGCAAAAAATATAAACAAGCAATTCACAGAAATGGAGCTATACTAGTAAATGGTTAAAAAAAAAAAAACCATGAAAAGATGCTCAAATCTCTAGTAGTCACAGAAAAAAATCTTATTTTTAATGGACATGTTTTAAATTTAGACAAACACATTTTTTAATTCCCAAGAACTGTAATTGATTCTCTTTTCACAGCAGCCTATTCTGTTTAATGGGTGAAATATTCTCTTAATTTCTCTTATGCCAATAATCACATGCTTTTAAAATGGTCTCCATTTCCTGTATTAACTAGTTTGCCATACAGTGTTTCCCAAAGTGTGGTACGCGTCCCCCCAGGGGTATGGGAAGAGTTTGGTGGGGGTACAAGTTGCACTGGAGTTTGGTGGGGATATGCACTGCACCGTGCTTAGGTGCTTAGCTGCGCCTAATTCTACGTTCTCATGAGTCAAGTAAATTTCATCCTTCTCATTGATCCAAATAAATGTTATTTATAATATAACTTTTATTTATATTTTATTATGAATAATTTTATTTTTTGTTTATTATTATTTTGTGTATGTACCAAAAAAAATAAAAAAATAAAAATATTTTGGTTGTTATTAAAATACATCCATTTTTTTTTTTTGACGAGGGGTACTCAGCATTACGAAAATTATAGAAGGGGTACACATATGTCAAAAGTTTGGGAAACACTGATCTAATACAATGAAAAAACATAAGAAAATGAAACAAGTTGGTTTTAGTCCAGCGGTTGGCAGTTTTCTAGTGTCTGTTTATATTTGTAGAAAAGACCTAGACGGGCTGATGTGTATTTGAAGATATTTGATCTCCTGGCAGTGAGTCCAGGGGCAGGTCAGGGGACGTAGTGTGGCCAAATAGGCTCTTTATTTTTAGTGTGGCTGGTGCTCTCTCTTCTGTGCGGGGGCTCCGTGTCCCTCAGGTGGTTGTCCGTTAGAGGGGCTTCTGCCTATCTTCTCCAGTCCCAGTGCTCACAGGGAGCCTTGCTCATCAGAACTCTAATTTTACTTGGCTATTTATTTATTTATTTATTTAAAAAAATTTTAAAAATTGCCGAAACCGGATTGGCTCAGGGGTAGAGCGTCGGTCTGTGGACTGAAAGGTCCCGGGTTCGATTCCGGTCAAGGGCATGTACCTTGGTTGCAGGCACATCCCTGGTAGGGGGCGTGCAAGAGGCAGCTGGTCGATGTTTCTCTCTCATCCACGTTTCTAGCTCTCTATCTCTCTCCCTTCCTCTCTGTAAAATATCAATAAAAATACATATTAAAATTTTTTTAAAAAAATATACTTTATTGATTTTTGACAGAGAGTAAGAGAGAGGGATAGAGAGTTAGAAACATCGATGAGACAGAAACATCGATTAGCTGCTCCTGCACACCCCGCACGGGGGATGTGCCCGCAACCAAGGTACATGCCCTTGACCGGAATCGAACCTGGGACCTTTCAGTCCACAGGTCGACGCTCTATCCACTGAGCCGAACCGGTTCCAGCTTAGTTGGCTATTTAAGCATGTAGTCATGGTTCTACCCCAGGGCGGAGGCTCAGTCAGTGGCAAGCTGATATAAGTATTTCCCAGACCCTTAATTACATGCCAGCTGCCTCGCAGGCTGCTTTCTCCAGCCCCCAGCTACTTCTCTCAGGGGGATTCCCATTCTCTAGCGGGGAAATTTGTTTAGGGGTCTCTTCTTTCACAGACATGGATTTCTGGTTCCCTGCCTCCATTAGGTTTCTCCTACCACGATGAAATCTCCTAGAAGTTCCGTTCTCTTCTGGCCTGTTGGTATCTTTCCTGTTATGGATTTATTTGTATTGCTGTGTTTCTTTCATTATCTCAGTAGGATTTTGGTGGGGAAGAGAGGTTAGTGTGTGAGGTTAGTCAGGGACCTTAAACTGAAAGCCCACGTATAGCAAGTGCCCACATTGTCGGTGGATTCTTAGAAAACTGTCACTTTAATGGAAACGACCTATGATGAAACCAATTTTACCAACAGGCGGATTGATGTAAGCAAGAGTTAAGTTCCCTCAGCATGTTTCTGGTCACAAAAACATCTCCCAAAGTCTAAAGACCCCAAACACTTCTAATATCAAAGATCTAAACAAATGTGAGCTATCCATACATTTTTAAAAGATGAGTAGATAATGTAAGGTAATGATTTTTTTCAACCCGCTCATTTCCGTTCAGGGCCACAGTGGCCGGAGCCTCTCCCAGCAGCTCAGGGAGAAAGGCTGACCTCAACCTGGACAGGGCGCCCTTCCATTGAGGGGCCACCCCACCACCCTCCAGATCAGGACCCTGTAGTGAGGCCAGGTCACCTCACATGCACATCTCTGGGATGTGGGAGGAGACCGGAGTAAACCCACGCAGATGGGCGAGAACGTGCAAATTCCACATAGGCTGTGGCCTCACCAGAAATCGATGTGTTTTTTTTTTTTCCTCATCAGCATTATAACATAACGGCATTGAAACAAAATGACGTTGCTCAAGGACCCGCGGTAATGATTTGGGTCCGTTTGTAGTAAGTGCTTTGAAGAAGAAATAGCAAAGGATGTGAACGTGTACACCAAGAGAAGCTGTGGTAGTAAAGAAATGGCTTCCCTAGAGGTAAATTTTAAAAGATAGACCTACCTTTCAAGTTTGATTTTATTCAGTAGCAGAGAAATTGGCTAGATGGGTTTTAGGATTTCCTGCATATTTATAATTCACTGGTTTGCCAAGTTTATGTTCATAGTTGATGATTTTTAAAAAATGAAGTAAAGAAGAAAATACGTTCCTTTTCAAAACAGGGAGACTCAAAAATCCGACCTTGGAATGGGCTGAGCCCAGCACTTCAGCCGGCACCTCTGTCATCATCTCCTTGGACTTGCATTGCTCGTTGAGCTTCTCCAAGAGTTAGAGCTTTTCTTGGAGACTTCAGCTTGTGGAGGGCTTACCTTCTTGTGGAGAAGGAATGTTCACTTTTTTTTTTTCTTGGCACATTTAAAAAAATTTAAATTGATCAGAGTGACGTTGGTTAATAAGATTATATGGGCTTCATGTATACAACTCGATGACACATCATCTGTATATTGCATTGTGTGTTCACCACCCACAGTCAAAGCTTCTTTCATCACCATCTATTGGACCCTCTTTACCCTTTACGATTCATTCACACCCTTACCCTCTGGTAACTGTTATCCTGGTGTCTGTGTCTATGAGTTTTTATTTGTTTTTCTTGTTTGCTCATGTGTTGCTTTCAGTTTTATATCACACAGATGAGTGAAGTAATATGGTTCTTAACTTTTCTCTGCCTAATTTATTTAGCTTAGCATAATATTCTCAAGATCCTTCCATGTCACAAATGGCAGAATTTCATCTTTTCTCCATGCTGAGTAGTGTACCATTGTAAATATCAGCGATTTTCAACTGGCGTGCTAAGAGAATTTTTATTAAATTAATTAATTAAATATACTTTTATTGATTTCAGAGGGGAAAGGAGAGGGAGAGATAGAAACATCAATGATGAGAAAGAATCATTGATTGGCTGCCTCCTGCATACCCCCTGTTGGGGATCGAGCCTGCAACCTGGGCGTGTACCCTTGACCGGAATCTAATCCACAGGCTGATGCTTTGTCCACTGAGCAAAACCAGCTAGGCCTGAGAGGATTTTTAAAACATGCCATACTGCCCGGCCTTGCGTCTCAGTAGTTGAGCATCTACCTATGAACCAAGAGGTCCCTGATTCAATTCCGAGTCAGAGCACATGCCTGGGTTGCAGACTGTATATTGTGGGGCGTGCAGCAGACAGCTAATTGATAATGTTTCTCTGTCATCTATGTTTCTGTTTATCCCTTTCCTTTCCCCTCTCTAACAATCAATAAAAACATATTGAAAAAACATGCAATACTTGAATACTTAGGGAGTACTGACCCTTTTTCTTTTAGATTGTCAACTAAAAAAATGACAATAGCCAACACAGCAATAGCCATCAGTGTAAATGAATCAAAATTGTACCTTTTTTTTTGTCAGACTGACAAAAATATACTTTTTGTTGTGCTGCAGAATTTTGGTAATTAGTTTATGTGTGCCATGAGGTTAAAAAGATTGAAAATTGCTAATATATATATGTACCACATCTTCTTTACCCAATCATCTATCAAAGGAAAGTTCAGTTTTTTTCCATGTCATGGGGCCATTGTGAGTAATGCTGCAATGAATATAGGGATGCGTGTATCTTTGGAAAGAAACGTTTTCATTTTTTTTTCAGGTAGATACCTAGAAGATGGGTTGTTGGATTCTATGGTAACTCTATTCTTAATTTTTTGCGGAGCCTCTATATTGTTTTTCATAGTGGCTGTATCAGTTGGACTGCTCATTTCTTGCCTCAGCAATAATTATCCTTTATTTAACTCTCTAATTTCATGGAGAGGAAAAAGTCATCACAGAACCTGTTAATAAAACATAAAATGCAGCCCTAGCCAGTTTGGCTTGGTGGATAGAGTGTCGGCCTGCTGACTGAAGGGTCCCAGGTTAAATTCTGGTCAAGGGCACATGCCTGGGTTGTGGGCTCGATCCCCAGTGGGGTGTGCAGGAGGCAGCCAATCAGTGATTCTCTCTCATCATTGATGTTTTTATCTCTCCCTTTTTCTCTGAAATCAATAAAAATATATTTTAAAAAGCCACACAAAACATTAAGTGATCTTTCCTATAAAATTTAGAGTAACAAGAATTTATATTGCTTTTAAAATTATAATTGATAATTATTTTACTATCATTATCATAACTTGACCCTTAGCATTAGGGTGGGAGCTATTATTACTTGTATTTGTTAGTAGGACATATAAGATATATAAATATATAGTGGGAGCTATTATTACTTATATTTGTTAGGAGGATATATAAGATATAGAAGATATATAGTACACTATGTATCTTGTTAGAAGGATAAACTAAACGCTGAATAGCAGTGGGGCCAAAGAAGGGATGCCTCTTGTTACATCTATTAAGTCTGAATTTTAGGACTTTTATTTAGAAGACATTTTCTAGCATTCAGACACTTGAATGAATAACCTGAGTCTCAACTTAAAATATACATAACAGTCATTTAATGATAACTCACTTAGCTTGTGAAGAATTCTTAAATAGGAGTATGAAATTTCAGAAAATCTATTTGAAATGTACTGGAAGCATGGATTTGGTTATGGATCAAATTCTACCTCCTGTGTACATAGCAATGTTCACCAAAATACTAAAATTATAATCATTGGTCAGAATTAACTATTAATTAACTATATTTCGCTATTACCAACACTTTATTGGAAAAGTTTGTTAATTGAGAGAAATAATCAAAGAAACATACTAGCCTCTATTTCTCTGATTCTCTCTATCCGTGAGGAAAATTGAATTTCCAGGAAACAATATACCTAGATTATGTCATCTTAACCACCCCCCCCAAAATAGCTTTTTTAGTCTAACCACTGTTATACACTTGAAACTAATACAAAATAATATTGAATGTAAACTGTAATAGAAAAATAAAATTAAACAAGGAAATAGCTTTTAGAGATATAATAATTACTCTCTCAACTTTTATAGAAGCTTGTTATATGAAGAACATTTTTTAGGTCATTTGCCAAACCTTAAATTAATATATAATCCAGTCAGTATCTTAATATCCCTTAGGAGAGATTTCTTTAGTGAAAGAAAATTTCTCTCTCTAAAATAATTTTTGAGAGGAGGAGCATATAAAAGATTATTGTTACCATGTTTGCATCATTCAAATTTATGATCTTGATCTTTTCTTCTTGCCTTTATATAAGGCCAAAGAGTGACACTGGTTACTCTGACATCCTTAAAGTGGACTCTAGGAATGTTACCAATTGCACCATGTAAGGAATTTTTATTATGGCAAGAATTTTACAATCCAAATTATGTTTCCTTGATCAGCTATCAATTCTATTATTTAAAACTAGAGGCCCAGTGCACAAAATTCATGCACAGGGGTGTGTGTTCCTCAGCCAGGCCTGCACCCTCTCCAATCTCGGACTGTTTGGGAGATGTTCTACTGCTCTGTGGGATTGGGCCTAAACCAGCATTCGGACATCTCTCTCACAATCTGGGACTGCTAGCTCCTAACCGCTCACCTGCCTGCCAGCCTGATCGTTCCCTAACACCCTCCTGCCAGCCTGATTGATGCCTAACTGCTCTCCTGCTGGCCTGATCGCCTCCAACTGTCCTCCCCTGCCCGCCTGGTTTCCCCTCCCTAACTATCTTCCCCTGCAGGCCTGGTTGCCCCCAACTGCTCTCCCTGCCGGTCTGATGGCCCCCAATTGCCCTCCCCTGCTGACCTGTTTGACCCCAATTGCCATCCCCTGCCACCCATCTTGTGGCAGCCATCTTATGGTGGCTATCTTGTGACAACATGAGGGCAGCCATCTTGAGGCAGCCATCTTGTGGCGGCTATGTTGTGATGATGTGATGGCATCGCACAAGAGTGTGAGGACCACCTAGGCTTTTATTAGTATAGATAGAAGTGAAATTCTGAGTTATCCCACTCTGAAGAATTACAAAATTAAAGAAAGAAATGCTTTAAGTTTTTGAATTTTGCTGAAAATTATTTTTCCCAGGGTCTACAGAACATTAATTTTTATATTTCACCATGTGCCATGTGTGTGTGTGTTTGTTTTTGAATCAGTAAGTAATCTAGGACTAGCATTATATTTGCTAGAACTGGCATTTACTCAGTACATAAAGTCCAAAGTTTAGTTTCCTTTCTTTTTAAAATTTATTTTATATTTTGCAATGTTTTTTTCCCCCTTAATATTTAAGTTTGTTGATGTTTAGATCTTTTTCTTCAGTGAGGCATGAGTTTCTTTTCATGGTCCCTGATCAGTTTCTAACAGTTGGCACACCAGTGGCACTGCTGACTGCTTTCTGGGCAGTCTCGCTAGCTCGATGGGCTTGAAGAACAGTGATAACATCCATTAGCTTTAGAACTCAGAGGCTCTGGAGACCCCAGCATGTGAAGAAGTTCTGAACTATCCATCTCCAACGACATGCCAGTGACTTTACCAGCAAGAGTAGGTTGCCTGACTTGAATGAAAGGAAATAGCCTTTCACCGGACATTGGCTTTTGCTCTTGAGGAGGGGCAGATGCCACTATGGAAGCAGTCAAAGGATCCTGACTTTGTACATGAGCAGCAGGCTGCTGCTACGTGGTAACTGGTGGCTGTGTGCTAAGGTGTTGTGGAGAATTGCAAACTCCTGTAGCATATTTATACCGTGGACAGTGTGGACAGCAGGAATAGCTGCAGCCGCCGCCACTGCAGGACATGGACCCACTGCCTGTGTTGATGTGTTGGCAACACACTGTGTGGACATGACACGTGGAACCTGTGAAGAAGCTGGTCTCACAGTACTGAGTGGTCCAGGAGCAGCTGGGCAGAAAGCAATAGGCAGATTTTGGAATGGATGAGGTCTGGTACCCTGAGCCCTTGGTCTTAGTTGAGCAGTTTGACTAGGAGGATAGTATGCAGCTCGGTTCTGAGTCTGTGAGCCAGCTGCCAGGAAGTAACCTGAAGGAGTTGCTGGCTGGTTGGGGGTAAGATGTCCGGTTGGGCACAGCTCTTACACTTGCCATTCTCTGCATATACTCGTTAGTGAGGTAAGCTTGGTGCTCTTCCTTGCACTGAGCTAAAGCTACATACTATGGCTTGATAGCCACAATTCTACCATTAATTTCTATAACTGCTTTCATGGCTTCTTCTGGGAGGAGAAACATACAAAACCAAACCCTTAGCTGGGACCATCCTCCATCATAACCTTTGCTCCAGTGATTGTAGCAGATGGAGAAAACTTTTCCAGAGACATCCGTCATCAATACCATCAGTGAGATTTTTCACATAAAGGTTAACACCCCAGTCTCTGGTGGCCCTATCTTGGTTCATGTGTTCAAATTTGCACCTAAGTTCCTTCTGTTGTTCCACTTTTTAAAAAAAAATATATATTTTATTGATTTTTTACAAAGAGGAAGAGAGAGGAACAGAGAGTTAGAAACATCGATGAGAGAGAATCATCGATCAACTGCCTCTTGCACACACCCTACTGGGAATGTGCCTGCAACCAAGGTACATGCCCTTGACCTGAATCGAACCTGGGACCTTTCAGTCCGCAGGCCGACGCTCTATCCACTGAGCTAAACCGGTTTTGGCTCATTCCACTTTTTTATGAGCTTGGCTAAATGTAGATTTGTTTTCCATTGAGCTCCTTTCTAGCCACCTCATCCACAGCTTTTTGTGTGTCTTCATGCCTTGTGAAGCTTACAAATCCAAGACCTTTGGATGTTCCACCTTCACCCATCATTATTTTGGCACTTAAGGCAGGTCCAACCTTGTCCAAGAAGTCCTTAAGGCACTCGTCATCCATGTCTTCTCCAAAATTCTTGCTGTGAACGTGGTGCACTCTGTTGCCCTAGCTCCCAGGCCTGCTTCTCGTTCTTTAGGAGACTTAGATCGCCCAACAAATACTCTGCCACCATTTAGAAGCATTCCCCTTCATTTTTTTCCAATAGCCCTTTCAGCTGCTCCCTGTGTCGCAAAATGTACAAATCCATAACCCTTGGGACCATTTTCATCACAAACCACCTTGCATGAAAGGATGTTACCGAAAGCAGAAAAATGTATCACGCAGTGCTTTATTCTCAATGGATTCTCCCACATTTTTTACGACTATGCTGTCCACTCCACTCTTGTGAAGTGAAGGGTCACGCTGAGACCACATGCTGCACCCTGGCTTGTCCTTTGTAACATCCACATTGACCGTGTGCACCGCATGCTCAGTGGCGGCAGGAAGTTCACCTACGCGCTGCCCAAGGGGCGGCGGGTGACATGTCCCTGCAGATGCAGATGGACAGGATGGGCCTGCTGACCTTCTCACAGAGCATTGCCTCGGTCACATTGGGGTGTAGGTTCCCTAAGTAGAGCGAGTCCCTAGGGTGGCTGGGGGCGCTGGGGTCTCGCAGGGCTGGGGCCTTTCTGTGAGAGGAGAGTGGGTGCTGGAGCAGGAGGAGGGGCCCGAGTCGGGGGTCAGAAGGGGAGGAGGGCCCTGACCAGTTTGGCTCAGTGGATAGAGCGTCGGCCTGAGGACTGAAGGGTCCCAGGTTCCATTCCTGTCAAGGGCATGTACCTTGTTGCAGGCAGGCCCCAGTAGGAGGTGTGCAGGAGGCAGCTGGTCCATGTTTCTCTCTCCTTGATGTTTCTAACTCTTTACCCTTCTCCCTTCCTCGCTGTAAAACATCAATAAAATATATCAAAAGAAAAAAAGAGGGGGGGGTGGTGAGAGGGGAGCCAGAGCAAGCGCTGGGAGACAAAAATCCACTGGAATCGAAAATGGCTCAACATAGGGTCTCAGGCTGCCGGGTGGAGAGCGAGGGGTGCGGTGTCAAAGGGACAAGAAGGCTTGGTCTCTTGGTTCCTTCTTGGAAGTGCTGTGGGGCCAGGGACAGTGCTTCACCAGGCTATTTTATAAAAAGGAAGGAAAAAAAGTCTCCTCCAGGGGAGACAAGAATTTTTTTGAGGGGAGGGGGTAAAAGATAGTTTAAAAAATAAATAAATAATGTGTGTTCCAAGCCCAGAGCACACACTCCGCACTCTCAGCACTGATGCGGGGGAGAAGGGGCTAATGTACTTTTTAAAAATTGTGGTAAACGACACGCATCACCACCTTAACCATTTTTCAGTGTACAGTTCAGTAGTGCTAAGTGTATTCACATTGATTTCCAGCCAGTTTTCAGAACCTCTCATCCCACTGTGACCACTGGGATGGTTAATTTTATATGTCGACTTGGCCCAACCACAGTGCCAAGATATTTGGTCAGATGTTATTCTGGATGCCTTTGGATGAGATTTACATTTAAACTGGTGGGTTTTGAGTAGAGCAGGTTGGCCTCCACAGGGTAGGTGGGCCTCATCCAATCACCTGATGGCCTGGGTAGAATAAAAGATTGACTTCTTGGAGGAAGAGGGAATTATGTGAGTAGATACCCTTCAGACTGAAATGGTGGCATTGGCACCTCCTTGGCCCTCCAGCAGAGGGCCTGTCCTACAGACTTTGGACTTGCCAGCCTCTGTAATTGCATGAACCAATTCCTTCAAATAAATTTCTCTTGATGTATCTGAATACCTATTGGTTCTATTTCTCTGGGGAACTGTGTTTAATACATCCACTCAACAACAGCTCTTCCTTTCCCCCTCCCCAGGCCCCTGGAAAACACCATTCTACTTTTTGTTTCCACTTTAGGTATCTTATGTAAGCAAATCATACAGTATTTGTTTGTGCCTGGCTTGTTTCATTTCACATACTGTCACAAGATTCATTCATGTTATACTATGTGTCAGAATTTTCTTCCTGAAAATCTGGAAGCAACGAAAGGGTACACTTGGTTTGCTTCCCTTTGGTGGATCCTTTGTTTGCTTCCACTTTTTTGAATAATGTTGCTGTGAGTACAGGTATACTAATATCTCTTCAAGGCTCTGTCTTCAATTCTTTTGTTTATTTTTTTAACTTGTTTATTTTTTAAAAATTAAATTATTATCTATGTACATATCTTACAATCGTCCCCCTTCCAAACATGCCCTCCCTCCCAGAGTTTTGTGTCCATTGGTTGTACTTATATGCATGCATACAAGTCCTTCGGTTGATCTCTTATCTCCCCCAGATCTCCCTACCTTCCCCGCTGTAATTTGACAGTCTGCTTGTTGCTTTACTGTCTCTATATCTATCATTTGGTTCATCAGTTTATAATGTTCTTTATTATCCATAAATGAGTGAGGTCATGAGGTGTTTCTCTTTCATTGACTGGCTTATTTCACTCAGCATGATGTTCTCCAATTCCATCCAGATTGCTGCAAATGATAATAATTCCTTCTTTTTTATGGCAGCATAGTATTCCATTGTGTAGATATACCATAGTTTTTTGATCCAATCATCTGCTGATGAGCATCTAGGCTGTTTCCAAATCCTAGCTATTATAAATTGTGCTGCTATGAACATAGGGGTGCATATACCCTTTGTGATTGGTGTTTCTAGTTTCTTGGAATATATTCCTAGTAGTGGGATTACTGGGTCAAATAGGAGTTCCATTTTCAGTTTTTTGAGGAAGCTCCATACTGTTCTCCACAGTGGTTGCACCAACCTGCAATCCCACCAGCAATGCATGAGAGTTCCTTTTTCTCTGCAACCTCGCCAACACTTGTCATTTGTTGATTTGTTGAGGTTGGCCATTCTGACAGGTGTGAGATGGTACTGCATTGTCTTTTTGATTTGCATCTCTCGGATAATTAGTGACTTTGAGCATGTTTTCATGTGCCTCTTGGCCTTCCTTCTGTCTTCTTTTGAGAGGATTCTATTTAGGTCCATTGCCCATTTTTTAATTGGTTCATTTATCTTCCTTTTATTAAGTTGTATAAGTTGTCTGTAGATGTTGGAGATTAAACCTTTATCAGTGATATCATTTGCAAATATGTTCTCCCATACCGTGGGACTTCTTGTTGTTTTGTTGATGGTTTCTTTTGCTGTAATAAAGCTTACACCATTTATTGAAGAGACTGTCTTGACTCCATTGTATGCTCGTGCCTCCTTTGTCAAATATTAATTGAGCATAGTGATTTGGGTTGATTCTTTGTATTCTATTTAGGTATTAAAGTGTATACCACTTTAGGTATCTTATGTAAGCAAATCATACAGTATTTGTTTGTGCCTGGCTTGTTTCTTTGTATTTGTATTCTATTCCATTGATCTACATGTCTGTTCTTGTGCCAGTATCAGGCTGTTTTGAGAACAGTTGCTTTGTAATACAGCTTGAAATCTGGTATTGAGATCCCTCCTACTTTACTCTTCTTTCTCAGGATTGCTGTGGCTATTTGGGGTCTTTTATCGTTCCAAATGAATATTTGGAGAGTACTTTCTAGGTCAGTGAAATATGCCATTGGTATTTTAATGGGGAGTGCATTGAACCTATAAATTGCTTTGGGAAGTATGGACATTTTGATGATGTTGATTCTACCAATCCATGAACATGGTATGTTCTTCCATCTGTTTACATCTTCCTCTATTTCTTTTTCAGTGTCATGTAGTTTTCCACATATAGGTCTTTTACCTCCTTAGTTACGTTTATTTCTAGGTATCTTAATTTTTATGGTGCGATGGTAAATGGGATTTTTTTTTTGTCTCTGTTTCTGTAAGTTCACTATTGGTGTATAGAAATGCCATAGATTTCTTGGTGTTAATTTTGTATCCTGCTAGCCTTCAATTCTTTTAAATATATATAATATATAATATATAATATATAATATATAATATATAATATATAATATATAATATATAATATATAATATAATAATAATATATATATTAGAGGTCTGGTGCACCCGTGGGGTCCCTTGACTTGGCCTGCACCCTCTCGCAATCTGCGACCAAGGGGGATGTCAGAGAGCTGGTTTTGGCCCGATCCCTGCAGGCCAGGCTGAGAAACCCCACCAGTGTATGAATCCATCCACCGGCCTCTGATATGCATATAGGATCTTTGGTTAATCTCTTCTCCCTGTTCATCAGTCTGTTCCATGTTTCCATACCTGTGGTTTCTGCTCCTGTGTAGAGCATCTGCCCCCTGGTGGTCAGTGCGTATCATAGCTACTGGTCAGGTGGTTGGCTGGTCGGCTGGTAGCTTGGGTGTGTGTGTGTGTGTGTATATATATATATATATATTTTTTTTTTTCTCAAAAGTGGAATTGCTGGATCATATGGTAATTCTGTTTTAACTTTTGAGGATTCATCACACTGTTTTCCATACTGGTTGCACCATTTACATTTCTACCATCAGTATACAAGAATTCTAATTTCTTTTTCTTTTTCTTTTTTAAAAAATATTTTATTGATATTTTTACAGAGAGGAAGAGAGAGGGATAGAGAGTTAGAAACATCGATGAGGGAGAATTATCGATCAGCTGCCTCCTGCACACCCCCAACTGGGGACGTGCCCGCAACCAAGGTACATGCCCTTGACCGGAATCGAACCCGGGACCTTTCAGTCCCCAGGCTGACCCTCTATCCACTGAGCCAAACCGGTTTCGGCAGGATTCTAATTTCTTTACATCCTTGCCAATCGCTTGTTATTTCTAGCAATAATAAGCTTGCAGGAACCTAAAATAATCCCTTACAGTGGTCATTTTTTGTTATGGGATAGTATTCTGTATGTGTGCATGTGGAGGGAATGCTGATAACAGTCTTGATTCTAGAAAATATGTTAAGACTTGATACATACATAATTTAGAACACATTTACATGGTGTCAAGACAGTTATTTGGAAGGAGAAAAATTCTGTCAAGAAGTTACTTTGCCTTGTGGGTGCTAAGTGTCTGGAGTGGCAGGTTTTATTGTTTAGAATTTGTAGACAAGCCACCTTATTCAAGGTTTTCCCTCCTAAAATGTACCTAGATCATTATAATTGTGACCAAGTCATTTTGAGAGGTAAGTATTTTAAAATTCTGAGGGAGTTTAAACTGTAAAGCAGAAGGTACAAACTGGCAGGCCCCAGGCCAGATCAGGCCTGCAGACTTATTTGATTTGGCCTGCATATTTATTGGCCTGCACAGCATTTAAAAAAAAATAAGTTTGATTTAGTTGACAACTTTTTAAATGGAGAGATTTCATGCACAAGTCTTGATTTCTAAATTTTGAGGAAAAACTAGCTGACCTGGCAGGACTGGGCCTACATTCCCACATGGCAACAGTTGGCGGGAGCTGAGGAGCAGCTGTCCTTTCAGCCGAGCTTGTGTGATCCCGTTCTCCACGGTCCCACCCAGCCTGGGACTCCAGAGCTCGCGGACACCCAGGCAGCAGACATTTCGGCTTTGCCAGGAACCACTTACAACTTCCTGTAATGTCTAGTGGGATGTCAGGCCCAGGGTGGGCTCTCAACCAGTGTTTGCTTGGTTGTTTATTGATTCTGATTTTTTTTGGTCCTAAAATCATTTAGGATCCTTCCTTCCTTCCTTCCTTCCTTCCTTCCTTCCTTCCTTCCTTCCTTCCTTCCTTCCTTCCTTCCTTCCCTCCCTCCCTCCCTCCTTCCCTTCCTTCCTTCCTTCCTTCCCTCCCTCCCTCCCTCCCTCCCTCCCTCCCTCCCTTCCTTCCTTCCTTCCTTCCTTCCTTCCTTCCTTCCTTCCTTCCTTTCTTCTTTCCTTCCTTCCTTCCTTGGTGGAAAAGGACACAGTAAGACTATGGGCTTAACTGAATGAAATACAAAAATAAAAGGATTTAGACAACACAGAGATGGGAAACACCTTAAAAGAAAATAATAATGCAAATGTAATTTTTTTAAACTAAGCATTTAGCCTTGAACTCTTTTTCCTATGTGAGGAAAACTGAAGAAAACAGCACCCAAGAAGTGTTTCACGCTAAGCCATCTGTTTAATACAAGAGGGAAACAAGGGGCAAAAGGTTAGTCAGCCGTCTTACAGTGGCAGAATTCTTGAGCTAACAGATAGAAATAGATATAGAAAATGAGGACCATATGGTTGGCTAGATCAGAGCCACTGTGTGTGTGTGTGTGTGTGTGTGTGTGTGTGTGTGTGTGTATTTGCAAGGCCACCCACTGAGAAAAAATTCAACTTATTGTGTCTCAGCATATTAACGACTCCCTTTTAATTACTGAGGCATTGGAGAAGTTCTGTTTTCACTTTCATGTGATAGCAAATAAAAAAACGTGTTAAACAAAAATGCAAGCAACTTCTCTCTTTTATTGATCTGTTGGCTAAGAGACACATGAAAGTCTTTTGGAAGATATGCCTTAATCTCCAACCCAAAACGTGGTTTCAAGATCTTAAAGGTTCTCATCACAAGAAAAAATTCTGTAACTATGTGTGGTGACAGGTGTTAACTAGACTTATTGTGGTGAACAGTTTGCCATGTAGATAGATATTGAGTCATTATATTGTATACCTGAAACAAATACTATAGGTCAATTATACTTCAATAAAGTAAATGAATAAATATGAAATTTTAGGAAACAAAACAAAACAAAAAAGGCAGCTTCATCAAGTTATTATTAGATGTTTCACTTTTCCTTATAATTATATTCTATAATGACAAGCACTAAAAAAACAAGGTCAGTTTAGGTCCTTGGCAGAAAGCTAAAAGCCTTTTAAAGAAATTTAATAAAGTTGCTTGCTGCTGAGTTATTACTGTATTTAAAGGAAGGCTGCAATAAAATTCAGCAACAAGTTGGATTCTTAATTAATAAATGTATAACGTCTTTAAAAAATCTCACATAATGATTGCTCTTTACATAAAACACATAACATATATGTTAGCACGTATATGTGTGTACATATGCACCTATATAGCCTCTTTTTGCTACATTATTTATAGATGGATTTTACTCTGAACTTGACTTTGTGGTTTGAGGATAGCACCAAATGAGTCCTTCAAACAAAAAAGGACATGATCTCATGAGCATTATTTTAAAAGTTTACTCAGCCAGAAGTCTTTGTGTTTCTAGAAACAGCCGTCTCTGCCTCCCAAATGGCCAACCGAGGAAGATGAGATAACCCTGGCAAAGGCGCAAAGGGAGGCTAGTGCCTCCGGGAGGCCAGTGCTGGTGATCACACCTCAGGAAGTCGGGGTGCTTGCCTCTGTAACAGAGAACACCCCAAAGCCTAGCTCTCCAAGTAGAAGTGATCAGATGCTGCATTAAAAATTAATCCGGACTAGAAGTAGCCCATGATTCACTTGATGTGGATCTAACAGAGCGAGACCACGAGTTAGCTTACAACTAGCTGGGCAGCTTGTCTGCCTTGTTAGCTGCAGGGGAGAATAATGTACAGGAAAGGGTGACGTAATGATTGTCTCACTTTCATTATTCTCTCCCAAATGAATAACCTTCCACACCAAGGATGAGCTCACTCACTATTAATGGAAGAACATCTGGTGCGCGAGGGCCCCCAGCCGAACACGCTGTTGGTTTGGGACTATATTTAACCAGCAGAAACCCAATCATTGTTGCATGTATCACATATGCAGCCCAGTTATATTGTGAAAAAAAAAAACCACACAACAAAAAACTAAGAGGTAAGGATATACTCCTAAAGGTATTTTAACATGCAAGGTTTTTCCTTATGAAGCAAGGCATTAACCTGTTCCAAAAACGATCCTAGGCTATTATTAGAGTGGAATATCTTACACATGTGACAGATGCCTTGTCCTCTTTGGCTGAGGCTCGGATTCTCGCCATAGCTATCTAAGTTTAAATTTCAAATCACGGATAGGAATCTCTCTCCTTCAATTTCCTTTCCCATTCTTAATTTCCAGGCAGGCCTGCCACACTGACAATGGTGAATTTTGCAGTGTAATCTATCTAATAGATTTACTGTAAATGATGAATCACCCTCGTATTTAAATCTAATGAGTAATGCTATAAGTCAATTTTGTTTTTAAAAATGCAGCATAGCTAAGGTCATCTGTTAAATGTGCTAATATAGAGAAATGTCAATGTTCAGAACACACAGCAGCTTGTCCTAATGGTCACAGAGCTGGAATACTCAGGAATCAGCCATGTGCCAAAACCTTTAGGGGGATTGCTCACTTTAAATCATGATATTTGGAAAATAATTCCATTCCATCAGGATTCAAGAAACTTCCTCAAATTTAAGGATCTCTCATGATTCTCCTGGTAAAACATAGTAACACATTGTTAAGAGACTAACAAACTATTTTGGCTTTCATTTAAAAGACTGTTAGGAAAATAATGCCTATTTTCTGAAGAATATTTGGGAAATGCAGAGAAGCACAAAGAACCCACAATTAATTCTGGTTCCAACCACTCAGGGCTTTTATGGATGTTAGTCTTTTCAGGTTGAAGTACATATAAGCATTTTCTCATCTTATTAACTATTCTACAATTTCATTCTAATGGCCATGTTACATTACATCAGATGGCTATACCATAATTTTTCAAATCAGTTTCCTATTGGACACTGAGTAGAGGACTCATTTCTTGCTCTTATAAATAAAACTGTGGTAAAAATCTCCATAGCTAAATTTTTGCCTACATAGGTGATTATTTCTCTGGGCTATATCTGCAGAAATACGATTCAGTCAAAGTGAATGTATGTTCTTAAGGGCCTTGACATTGGTTGATGATGCCTGTATGAGGGAATGGGAGATTTGTTTCCTTCTCTGCCCAAGATGTCCCTGAGACTGGAGCTGCTGCCCAGGCCCTCTGCTTCAGTCTACCTCTGGTTCCTCATGTATAAAAAAGAGGACTGGGACATTGGGATAAGAAGGATGCTCATTCTGCTAAATGAATTTCATATGTTACCTCCTTTAGTCTGTACAACAATCCTGGGAAATAGGATAAGCACCTTGGTGAAGTCCAGACAGCTTATAAATAGAGGAGCCAGAACTTGAACCAGATTTTCTCTTTCAAAAGTCCATGCCCCAAACTACCAAGTTACCCAGTTTCTTCTGGGGTTATCACTCATTCATTCATTTAGTAATTTGATATAATGTGTGAGGGTCACTATGTACAGAATATACAGCGATGAACTGAATAAACTCCTTGATCTCTGGGATTTTCTGAGAGAGTGACAGACAATAAGTTATAATATACACTGTCATGCTACTTAATGACTGGGATACACATTCTCAGAAATGCGTTGTTAGGCAATTTCATTGTGCTAACATCATAGAGGGTGCATATAGCCTACTACACACTTGACTACCTGGTTTCCTCAGCAATTTTCAGCCTTCTTATCTTATGACACACATGAACTAATTACGAAAATTCTTCGGCACACCAAAAATATATATATATTTGCCAATCTGACAAGAAAAAAGTATAATTTTTACTCATTCACACTAGACAGCTATTGTGTGTTGGCTGTTCTCATTTTTTTTTAAAATTTAACAATCTAAAGAAAAAGAGGTCATTGCCCCTGACTAAATAGTCAAGTATTGCAATGTTTTAAAAATTCTTGTGGCACACCACTTGAAAAATTGCTGGTCTAGTCTATTGCTTGTGGGCTATAAGCCTACATGCACACCACGTTACTGTACAAAACAACATGAGATTAAATCAAGAACAAGGAAAGTTATGCAATCAAGAGACGACAAACACAAGCTGCCAATGTAACATACGGTTTTACAGCGAACTTTTAAAAATAAACAGAAACAGTGCACTCTAAAATAATAATAAAAAGTGTGGTGTAGTAAATGTATAGACCAGTAATAAAGTCATTTACGATTATTATCAAATATCATGGACTGACTCACAACAAGATGGCGGCAGAGGTAAAAGCCTAACTGCAGCCGCACTCAACAATTTCAAAAAATACAACTAAAATATAGAGTGGACACTATCCAGAACTACAGGAAAGTTGACTGACTGGAAATTCTACAACTAGAAGGAAAGAGAAAACCAGAAGGAAAGCCAGAGGAGCTGTAAAAGCCGAAGGTACGGAGACACGGTGCGCGCACGGGGAGAGGACGGAGCCGGAGAGGAGGGGCCGCTGAGTGCCTGGCTGGCGTTCCCTTGCGGGAAGGACATAAAAGCTCTGGACTGTGCTGAACCCCAACTCCGACTGCACTGAACCCCAGTTCTGGGCGAGACCCCGGGGGTCCCAGGCTCACAAAGAGGGAATCTGGGCTGTAAGGCGGAAGCTCAGCCAAGCAGCGAGAAAGGCAGAGCTCCGGAGTCGCGCACATTGCGAGCAGAGGAGGGACTGTTCGCTAAGCTGCTGAATTGCCCCAGCGGGAAGGACTCAAAAGCTCAGGACTGTGCTGAGCCCCAGTTCTGACTGCACTGAACCCCAGTCCTGGGCAAGACCCTCGGGCCCCAGCCTCATACAGGGGGAATCTGGGCTGTAAGACAGAAGCTCAGGGGGAACGGCGATAAGCAGAGCCCCTGAGTCGCGCACATTGCGCACACAGAGGACAGACTGTTGTTTGGGCCGCGAGATCGCCCTAGCAGGAAGGAGACATAAGCTCCGGACTGTTCTTAACCCCACTTCCAACTGCTCTGAACCCCAGTTGTGGGCTTGTTGGGGGAGAGACTACACTGTCTGGTAGTGGGCAAAACTCTAGAGTGCCTTTCTCTCAGAGGTGCTTGCAGCGAGTACCAAAGGACCCTGAGGTACACTGAGACTCAGGAACCTCAGAGGGCGGGGCTAACCGGAAGCCAAGGCTGTAAGCTCCACCCAGAAACTCTGCCCCATCCAAGCTGAACTCAGAGAGGCTTTTGCAGGTTTCCAAGTCTAGTGGAATAAGGTTGTCTCCTGCCATAGACACAGCTGATCCTCCCAACCTACCAACTCAGGGAAGCAGCAAAAATGCCGAAACGAGGAAACAGATCACAAACGAAAGAAATGGAGGACAAAAAGCGACTGGATATAGAGTTCAAAGCCACGCTTATAAGGTTGTTCAACAATCTCTTAGAAAAGGCCGATAAAATAAATGAGACCTATGAGGATATGATAAGGGATCAACAAGAAATAATGAAGGGTCAACTAGAAATAAAGCATACAATCTCTGAAATAAATAATATTATACAGAGTCCTAAAAACAGATTGGAAGATTGCAAGGATCAAGTCCAAGATTTGGAACACAAAGAGCCAGAGGACACTCCTCCACAGAAGCAAGAAGACAAGAGAATCCAGAAAGTTGAAGATAATGTAAGAAACCTCTGGGACAACTTCAAGCGAACCAACATCAGAATTATGGGCATCCCAGAAGATGACAGAGAGCAAGATACTGAAAACATATTGAAAGAAATAGTGACAGAAAACTTCCCCCACCTGGTGAAAGAAATAGACTTACACGTCCAGGAAGCACACAGAACCCCAAACAAAAGGAATCCAAAAAGAACCACACCAAGACACATCATAATTAAAATTCCAAGAGCTAAAGACAAAGAGAGAATATTAAAAGCAGCAAGACAAAAGCAGGTAGTTACCTATAAAGGGGCACCCATACGACTGTCAGCTGATTTCTCAACAGAAACCATGCAGGCCAGACGGGAATGGCAAGAAATATTCAAGGTGATGAACAACAAGAACCTACAGCCAAAAATACTCTACCCAGCAAAGTTATCACTCAGAATCGAAGGCCAGATAAAGAGCTTCACAAATAAATTTAAGCTAAAGGAATTCATCACTGCCAAGCCAGAATTATATGAATTGCTAAAAGGGGTTCTTTAGGAAGAGGAAGAAAATAAAGATGAAAATTATAAACAAACACGTAACTATCAACAAGTGAGTCTAAAAACCAAGGGAAGTAAAAATCATGATGAACAATATTAACTGGTGAATATAATAGAATCAGAGGTATGGAAGGGGAGTGGACTGATGATTCTCGGGGGAATGGGGCGGGACGGGAAGAGACTGAACATAAACTGCACCTATGGATGAGGACAATGGGGGATGGGGAAAGGGCAGAGAATTGAATGGAAACTTGGTGTAGGGGAGCAATTGGGGGGGGGGGAATGAGGAACATTTGTAATAATATGAACAATAAAGATTTATTAAAAAAAATATCATGGACTATATATGATCATATCTTCTATCTATAATAATAAAAGGGTAATATGCTAATTAGACCAGACATCTTCTGGACATCATTTCGGACACCCTTCCTGACTAAGCTGGGGCCTGAGGGAAGCCAACCCAGGTTCCGGGTGCCTATGGGCAGCCGGAGGAAAGCTAGCCTGGGTCCTGGGTGCCTATGGGTAACCCAAGAGAAGCCAGTCTGAGTTCCAAGAGCTTGCCAGAGGGAAGCTGGTGCCAGTAGCCAGGGGAAGGAAGACCTATTCTTGCATGAATTTTCCTGTATCAGACCGCTAGTATATATATATAAGCCTAAGTGACCATTTGACCATTCGACCAGTAGCTATGATGTGCACTGACCACCAGGGGGCAGATGCTCAAAGCACAGGGATGGAAACTTGGAACAGACTGATGAATCTCAGCAGGAAAGGGAGAGGAGACAGGGTGGGAAGAGATTAACCAAAGATCTTATATGCATACTAGAGGCCTGGTGCACTGATTTGTGCACTGGTGGGGCCCTTCCACCTGGCCTGCTGGATGGGTGGAAACCGGCAGTCTGACATTCCCTGAGGGGTCCCAAATTTCGAGAGGGTACAAGGCAGGTGGAGGGACCCCACTGGTGCACGAATCTGTGCACTGGTCCTCTAGTATGATTATATGTGCTGTTCTTTTATACAGACTGGCAGTGCAGTATATTGGTTTACACACAAACGTGTACTGTGTTGCATTATGACCTCATGACTTTATGATGCTACCACATCTCTAGGCGATTCATCTTTGTATATGAGGTCTGCCCTTGTCTGGAGATGTCCTTATGTAGTGCATGCTGTTATGCCCAGATTTCAAGATCCCCAAGGACCACCAGGGAGCCAAGTCCGATGCAAAAGCAAAAGAGCCTTTATTCAAACTTGAGCCTGGTCTCCCTGCCTCTACCCACGCAGCGGCAGGATGCAGAGAGCCCTGAGCTCTGAAAGTGTAGTCCTTTTATGGGGTTTAGGGTTGGATGGTGGGGTGATGCTCGGACCACTGAGTTGGCTGGTTCTGATTGGTGGGGTGAGGGCCAGGGTCCAGTTATGCTGGGTTACTTCCCTTTGCATTTCTATTGGCTGATTTAAGGGTGGGTTGGGTAATTGATACATGTGATTTTTCTCGGAAAGGGGTTATGTCGGAGATATAGTTATATAAGATCGTTACACAGTACAAAATGGAGTCAGTCCTGCTCTGCCCTTGAAAGAAGGCCTATGTGCTGGGGAGGGGCCATGAGACCATAATCTCAAGGCCTGGCCTGGTGTCAGCACTGATAACTTCATAGTCCACGGCCTCTCTGGAAGCATGCTCCAACATTCTCACTCTCTAACGCATGCCTGTCTCATCAGGTAGCAAGTTCTACGAAGGAAGATAAAGCAGGAAAGAAGGATAAAGGATGTCGAGGATCCTGCTGAGGGAAGGTGATGGGAGAAGGCCTGTCTGAGCAGATGTACGGAGGAACCAGCTCTCCAGTTAGAGAAGCAGTAGGGTAAAGGCTCTAGGACCAGAGCACACCTCATGTGTTTGGGGAACTGCACAGAGGTGGCTGGGGCTGCAGGGCAGTGAGATGTTGGGGAGACAGTTTATACTGTGTCCATGAGGCATCCAAGCCCATTCTGGGGATGGGAGGGGTTGAAGCTGCCAGGCTGGCGGAATAGACACCGCTGCACACTTTGAGCAGGAAAGAGGGCTAACGACAGTCACCTGATCTCCTGTTGTCCAATTGGTTTAGGTAGTTGGGAACTTAGGCCATAGCCCTCGGTGCCCAGGAACGGCCCACTTCTGGACTCAAAGGGAAGAATTCAGATCCCTGGCTCATTCCACCTTTCGTATTCCATTACCCGTCCTCCCCAGAGGAGATGCTAGGCCTCACCCTATCCAAGGCTTCTATCAAAATAGAAGGCAAACAGTTTCTTTGGCTGGAAAGATCATGTGGAATTGGGAAAACGGCCATTTTAAGGTTCAAAACGATGTGCTTATTAATCACGTCGGAGGACAAACACATCTATCCGGAGACCAGCTGTTTCCTGCTGTCATTTAAATCTTTCAACCCCACATGTTCTGCTACAGGAAGGAATCTAACTTCCTTTCCAAATCTGGTGAAATGTGTCTTTTAAAATTTAATTTGGAATTAGATTAATTTATTATACATTATTAAAAACCTTCACGTTCTAACAGACGAATCTCCAAGGGTCTAGTAAGGATATCATTGCTTGGTGGGACTTACATGCAGCAAATGAACTGGGTTCATGAACAATGTTCTTCAGACTTAAGAGATATGAAGTAAGTTGAGAGATTTTATATGCTTTAGAATCTTCCAGTTTCAGGATTTAATTTATTCAGTGTACATTAGGAGGGGAAATCTTTTAAAAAAATATTTTATTGATATTTTACAGAGAGAAAGGGAGAGAGATAGAGAGCTAGAAATGTCGATGAGAGAGAAACATTGACCAGCTGCCTCTTGCACACCCCCCACTGGGGATGTGCCCTCAACCAATCTACATGCCCCTGACCAGAATCGAACCCGGGACCTTTCAGTCCGCAGACCGACGCTCTACCACTGAGCCAAACCGGTTTCGGCCGGAGGGGAAATCTTAACTGCTAGAACCAGAATCTGTTTTAGGAAAATACCTGTGGGTAGGAGGTGCATCCTAAGGGCATGGGTAGCTGGAAACAAAGAAAGAACAGTCATATCTAGACTGCACCGAGGTGGGAAAACTGAGCAGACTGGTAATGTGTGAGAGCAACCAGGAGAGCAATACTAACTTTAGTTGAAAGTCTTTTAAGATATTGAATATGCAATGTTCAGTTTTGGGAACTTTTTATTTCTGTGGTGTAAGCCCCACTTTCACTGTCCCAAATCTTTAGTAAATCTTATGATATACACAAATGTCTTGTGTAAATGCAGAGCATGTGCGAGCATGTGTCCTGAAATCAAGGGGCTGAGTGCCATGTTTGGGTGAATGTGATGCAGGATAGGGGCAGTGTGTGCCATGTGGCAAGATGATCAATCAGTTAAACTAAGCAGAGGAAGCAGCATTCAGAGCCAGAAATGCCAATGAGAACAGAAGTCCCCAGAAATGTGGGGATGAACATTGGACTTTCACTGGAGAAATTTGGAATGGGAGTTAGAACCATCTTAAAAGACAAAGGGTCCTGGACAGTGTTGCTAAGTGGTTAGAGCGTCAGCCCACACATAGAATGGTCCCGGGTTCAATTTCCAGTCAAGGGCATGCACCTGGGTTGCAGATTTGCTCCCCACCTACTGGCAGGGCATGTTTGAGAGGCAACTAGTTGAGTTGATGTGTCTCTCTCACATCCATGTTTCTCTTTCTCTCCCCTCCTTCCCTCCTTCCTACTATCTTAAAAAAAAAATCCTTAGGTAAGGATTAACCAAAAAAAAAAAGGGGGGGGGGTGGTGGGGTGGTGGTGGTGGTGGTGGTGGTGGTGATGGCAGGGAGACTCATCTGACATCTGGGTTACATGTTAATAACTCACATGTCTTTTGAAGCATATAGTTGCAGTTAAGATATAATATGTAGGCACTAAAGTTGCTCACCTCTTAGTGACAACTAGGGCCTTGGCTGAATGTCTAAAAATTACCCCAGCTTTCTCTGGCCCAGATATTGGTAAAGACTCACTGGTTCTACATTTCCCAGTATTTCTTGATTTCTATGGCCCTGAAGTAGTTCTTCATAGGACTGGATCAGGGACTTTGCATATTGACACAGAAATCTTATAAAAGCTATTTGCTATTGTGATAGTATCCAAAGTACTTGCAGTAAAGCATCAGAAAACATGAAGATGGGGGATATTCGTTGAATGTGGTTTCCTGAGTCTGCCCAATGCTTCATAGGAGCTAGGCCTGGGTGAGTGGCAATGGCATTCTGTGTGACCATGGTTGGTTCCCTTAGATTAGGAGAAGCCCCAATTAGAAAACTTTTTTATACTTCCTATAAAGTTGGAAGAAGGGGAAAGGCCTTAACAATCTTTACCATCTGGATAACACTGATTCCAAGTACAATTCTTGGTATGCCACATCACCATTTTGGGTAACCTCTGGTGGACTAAACACACCCCACATATCTACTAGAAAAGGTGACCCAATAATTACTAGACATTGCAGGCATAGGCATATTGCAGTTGTGTTCTGAAGACGAGCCTGTGGTACATGTGATTTGTTCCATACTCAGGAGGGGCTGGGCCCAGCAGGCTGGCCGGGGCCTCCCACAGAGCTCTGTTTAACAGCTGGTTGATTAGTATATATATAGGACCTTTGATATCATACTAGCATCTTAGAAAATCCTTTTCTAAGGGTCACATCTGGTTATATGTAGAATAAATGCCAAGGACTTTCTGATCGTACATGTAGGATTTGCTTATGTTTACTGGAATCATCACTTTTCCTATCCTCATTCCCCCCTTCAGGGAAGGTGATTTGGTCTGGACAGGGTATATTCTCAGGAATATTTGGTTTGTAAGAAGAGAAGCTCAATGCAATTCAGTTTAAATAAAATTTGAGCTAAATGGAAAGAATACCGGGATAACTCGGAGAATTGATTATGGTTCTTAGGAACGAGAGCAGTGTTGAAGTTCTCAGCGACTGGAACCAAGCACTGAAACACGAAATAACACAATCTTTTGAATCTCATTTCTGTTTTCCAATGCATATTCATTTTATTCCATTTTACTACGGAGGAGAGGCTCTTTCTTTATGGTGGAAAACAGGGTTTATTCAGCCCTGGGCTTTTATTATCTTATAGGAGAAAAGGGGCTTTTCTCATCCAATGTTAGCTTATAAAATCCTGGAGGAGGACTCTGATTGGCCAGGCTTGAACCATGTTTCCAACTTTTGAATGAATTTCTATGGCTGAGCATAGACAGTACCAGGATTAGCTCAGGCTGGTTACAGGTCTATTCCGGAGATTAAGGGGACAGGTTCTGTACACTAAGGAAAAGTATGTGGTCATTGTGCAATAGGCAGCCATATCAGTTTGTGTCATTACCATCCTTCCACCATCTCCCTAACCCTAACAGAGATCATTAAGAGGAAAAGGTCTACCCAGCTGGTGTGGTTCAGTGATTGAGCATCGACCTGTGAACCAGGAGGTAACAGTTCGATTCCTGTATGGGACACATGCCTGGGTTGAGGGCTGATCCCCATTATGGGAAGTGCAGGAAGCAGCCAATCAATGAGTCTCTTCCATCATTAATGTTTCTGTTTCCCTCTCCCTTCCCTTTCTTTCCTGAAATTAATACATACACATATCTATATATCTATATATCTATATATCTATATATCTATATATCTATGTATCTATGTATCTATGTATCTATGTATCTAGGTATCTATGTATCTATGTATCTATGTATCTATATATCTATATATCTATATATCTATATATCTATATATCTATATATCTTTATCTCTCTCTCTCTCTCTCTCTCTCTCTCTCTATATATATATATATATATATATATATATATATATTTATTTTATTTTTTTTTAAGAAAAGGAGGAAAAGGCCTGCCCGTGAATTCAACTTGGCTCAAAGAAAGAACTTTAAAAGCTGCTTCTGCATTTAAAAAAAATCCTAACCTGAGGATATTTTCCCATTGATTTTTAGAGAGAGTGGAAGAGAGAGGGAAAGACAGAGAGACATATTGATGTGAGAGAAACACATAGATTGGTTGCCTCCTGCATAATCCCCAATCACTCCCGGGCCAGGGAAGAGCCTGCAACCCAGGTATGTGCCCTTGACTGGAATCGAACCCAGGACCCTTCAGTCTACAGGCCAACTCTCTATCCACTGAGCCAAACCAGCTAGAGTTTTTCTGCATTTTATGTAACTAATGTTGGCCATCAGAGTAGATGGTGCTGCTGCTTGGTGAGCAAGGCTTTATTTCAGAAGTACAGGTAGGTCTCTGGGAATTTCATGAAAGTAGGAAAAAACCCACAAAACTTCTTGGCACAACCTTATAAAATGCTATTTTGTGTGTGTGTGTGTGGGGGGGGGGCGGCTGAAGAATATAGACAGATAACTTCACATTAGGAAGTTTATCATCTCTAATATAGACTTAGAGAGTATTATCTTTGGAAAGTATTAATTATACTAGAAAAGATATGTGAGATATGTTTAGTCCAACAGCTGTCCACCAGGAAAACTGCAGAAATGATGAGGGTAAGTAACACAGGCTCACACTGGATTGGCATGGAAACTTCAAAAAAGTGATTGGACTTGCCATACAAAGCTCACCGTGGCTGTCCGCTGAGTCTCCCCATTAAAATGATGTTCTGCTCTGGCTACTGTGTCCCTGAGGTACAGGTGGAGGCCCAGGGGTGAGGGTGGGGTTCATACAGTAGTAGCAAGGATTTGTAGTTGGAGGGGCGAGATAAGCCAGACTTCAAGCAGGGGAGTAAAATGAGAAACTAGGATGTTTCCATAAGAGGACACCCTTAAAGGACTGATAATTTACCCCTTGGGCTGGGAGAATTGTCATATTTGTCACTTAATTTTAGGTTCTCTTCTTGTTTACAGGAGTTGGCAGAAGTAGATTTACAATTGTGAGCATGTGAAGTACAGAGTTTATTCTTGGATTATTTTTCATATGAACAACTGTAGATCTACTTTTGCCCTGCCTTGTATTAGAAATTGCCTTTTAATTAAGTTTTCACCAACCCTTTAATTAAGTGTTTTAGATATGCACAAGCTCTGTATTGGTGTGGTGGGAAATCAAAGAGAAGAGCACCGAAAGGAAGTGTGATCTTATATCCTTCCATGGAGACCGTCACCTTGTCATGAGCAATCCCAGGCCATCCAGGTGGGCAGCAGGATGGAGAACCGGAGCAGAGCTGAGGGTGATGGGAAGGAGCAAGTGACTCACAAAAGCAGCTGCAAAGACGGTGACTCAGGAACCAATGTGAGGCAAACATCCTTTTTCTGAAACATCCTAGAGGAAGGTGACGCTCAGGGCTTGAGAAGTGGGAATGGTGGTGGGGGTAAGAGGAAGAGGCAGAGGAGGTAAACACTAATTTTATTCTCTGCTTTTAGACTCTTCTCCTTTTTTTCCTCCCCCTCTTCCTCAACATTTACTAATTCCTCCTTCTAAGATGGCCCAAATGTACTCTGCTTCTATACGCATTATAGAACTCATTTTATTCTGCCATGTATTTTTATTCGTTATATGATTGTTTGCCCCACTAGACTGCAAAGGCAGTGACTATGACCGGCTCAAGGGAGAAAGCAGAATACCTGGGATAGTGCTTTGCATATTGTAGGTGCTTAATAAGTGTTTTTAAATTGATTTGAAAATGGTTACTTAGTTGATCCCCCCCTTTTTTTTACAACTAAATTCCCATTTGATCCTGTCTACATCCTCAAATTGCCGCATTCTCTAGAATATTTTAATAACTTTTATCACTTCGAAATAATACTAAATGAAATAAGTTTATGGCTAAGCTTCTCAAGGAAACAAAATCACAACTCTTTCAGGTGTCATAAAATCGAAGGTGCATATTGTTTATCTGTAAAGGGAAATGTTACAATGGGGCATTTGCTCTTTGGGAAAATTCCTGATGCTTTTAGGATGATTCCAACTTCCACTTAGTGAGTCTGTTAGGAAGAGAGTCAGTGCTGGATGAAGGGGAATTAAGTTTTCTAGTGTTCCAACCAGAAGGGTCAGCTATTGAGAAGTTGATAGTTTAAAAATTTTCTGTTTGTCTTACGGTCTTCAACTTCAACCTCTTTTTTTATGAGTTTATTTTATTATTTCCTAGCTTTGTGGAGATATAATTGACATACAACATTGTATAAGTTTAAGTTATAATGTGAAATATATATATATATATATATATATATATATATATATATATATACTGAGTGGCCAGATTATATTATCTCTAAATGCATAATAATCTGGCCACTCGGTATCTATATGTATATGTATATGTATATGTATATGTATATCTATATCTACATCTACATCTACATCTACATCTACATCTACATCTATATCTATATCTATATCTATATCTATATCTATATCTATACATATGTTGTGAAATGTTTACCACAATAAGGTTAGTTAACACATCCATCACCTCACATAGTTGCAATCTGTATATGTGTTAACAACTTTCAAATATACAAAACAGTGTTATTAACAATAGTAACCATCCTGTATATTTACCTCCCAGAACTTATTCATCTTATATCTGGAACTTTTTACCCTTTGATTGCCATCCTCCTCCTACTCCCCTCCCCCACCCCAATTTATTCTCTGTTTTTGAGTTTCATTTTTATATTCCATTTATAATGGAAATCATACAGTATTACTCTTCCTCTGTCTGACTTATTTTACATAGAATTATGCCCTCAAGGTTCATTCATGTTGTCACAATGGCAAGATTTCCTTCTTTTTTATGGCTGAGTAATATTTCATTGTGTATATATGCCACATTTCCTTTGGTCATTCATCCATTAATGGACACCTAGGTTGTTACTATGCATTGGCTATTACAGATAATGCTTCTATGAAATGGGGTGCAGATACTCTTCAATAGAGTGATTTCATTTCTTTCAAGTATATACCCAGGAGCAGAATTGCTGAAGCACATGAGTTCTATTTTTAATTTTTTGAGGTACTGCCATAATATTTTCCATAGTGTTTGCACCAATTTACATTTTCACTAACAATGTACAAGGATTTCCTTTTCATTTCATCTTTTCCAGCACTTGTTATCATTTGTCTTTTTGATAATAGAATTCTAACAGATGTGGGTGTGACATACCATGTGGTTTTCATTTTCCTTTTCCTAATTACTAGTGAAGTTGAGTACCTTTTCATGCATTTGTTGGTCATTTAAATATCTATTTTGAAAAATTCATATTAAGGTTCTTTGCCTAGTATTTAATTGGATTATTATTATTATTGCTATTATTTTGCTTTTGGGTTGTATGAGTATTTTGCATATTTTGGATATTAACCCTATATCAGATATGTGGATTGCAAATATAGTCCCATTTTTTAAAAATTTATTTTTATTTTTTTTGCTTTTGTTGCTTGTATTTTGGTGTCATATAAAAACAAACAAACAACTATTGTCAAAACCAATGTCAAGGAGCTTTTCTAGGAGTTTTTTTTTGTTTCTGATCTTACATTCCAGCCTTTAACCCATTTGTGTGTGGTGTAAGACAGGGGTCCAGTTTCAAATATTTTCAAATATTGCCTTATTTAATCCACGCAACTACATGTCCAAGCCCTCCTCGCTTGTAGCATACCTCCTGTATTTCAGTGAAATGGTATTCTGAGATTCTGTTATTTTAAAATATTTTATTTTTATTAAAAATATTTTTATTGATTTCAGAGAGGGAGGCAGAGGGAGAGACAGAAACATCAATTAGGAGAGAGAGTTATTGACCAGATGCCGACTGCAAGCCCCACTTGGGATTAAACCAGCAACCTGGGGATGTGACCTCCCTGGGAATGGAACCGTGACCTCCTGGTTCACAGGTCCATAGTCAACCACTGAGCCACATTGGCTGGGATTATCTTAAAATATTTTAATGTTGTTATACAATAGTTCCAATCTAAAAAAATCCATCTTTTATTATCTCTGAAGCTTTTTTTGGCTCCAAAACATCACCTTTTTATTTCCTAAAAAAAAAATGAAAAAAGAAATATTGCCATACCTTATATTAGTGGTACAGGGGTATATATACTATTCACTGAAGTTGAGCTGTGGGATGGGGTTGGACTCTCAAGGAAACTGTGAGATGAAAACAATTGAGAACTGTCAACTCATGCATTATGACTTTTAACTCTCTATATTTTTTTGTCATTCATCCCCATTAATATCCAGTTTCTAAATTGGGTTTGCTTTTTCATATTTTAACAATTCAATACATTACTATATTTAAATTTGAGTAAGATTCAATTACTTTATTAAATATGAATATGAAATTTGAATATGGATCTTTAGCATCAATATTAGAGAATTAACTTTATTGTGTTTTCTCAATATAAGAAAACACGATAAAGTGTTTTAAATATAAGAAAACCTCTTCAATTTCACACATGTCAGTTAACTAAGCCATAAACTTTAGTGTCATCCTTGGGTGCTGACTCTGATAACACATTAAACGCTGTCAATTTTACTCCTAATTATGTCTCCCAATTCCTTTCTCTTGCCCTCTCCTCCCCTTCGAGTACCACAGCAGACTCCTCCTGGTTTCTCCCTGCTGGTCCTGCTCTGTTCTAATTCACTCTGTATACTACTGCCCGGAAGGTATTTTCCAAAACACAAACCTGTTCATGTAACTGTCTGGCTTACAGCTGTTCTAGTGGCTTCCCAATGGCTTCCCAATGGCTTCAGGATATGGACCACATTTCATTTATCTTTGTTGACATTTCCCACTTCATCCCCCGTCATATCAAACTCTGTGCAGGTCTCCCAAGTATATTCCGTGCTTGCTTGCTTCTGGGTCTTTGCATATGCTGTCCCCTCATCTGGCTACCTCCTAGATCACCCTCAGGTCTAACTTTTGACACCAGTTTAACTGGAAAGTTCACCCCGCCTGCCCGGGAAAGGAGTTGGTGGCCCTGCCCGTGTGCTTTCCTAGCACCCTGTTCTGAAACCCATCTCAGCTTTCACGTCAGGCTTACAACTAACAGTTGACCTGTCTATCTCTGTCGCTCTACTGCAGGCTCCTTGAAAGTATTGAAAGGGATTGTGTCTTGTTTAATCTTCAGTGCCTGGAATTCATCTGGCACAAGATAGGCACTCAATAAATATTTCTTGGAGCAAGGGTGGCAGGATGAAAAGTCCTCAGCTTTGCCCTCATCTTTCTTAAGAAGAAGTGATAGGGATATTTATTTACTCTGATGTCAGTCTCTACTGAGCCCATTGAGCAGTAAAGTGAACAATTCAGGGCTCTCTGACTAAGAGAGATGATGGAAGAATTGCTTGTCTCCACGGAGGGAGCCCATAAATAAGACGAATGAATCATGGTTATGTTCCTGGTAGGGATGCCACGAAAATGGGCTCAGGACGACTGGCAGCCCTCTCAAAGTTAAGACAAATGTCAGCGTTGGCTGCTTGAAGTGTTGTCTGGCACATACATTTGTGAACGCCACACCTGGCACAGAGACAGTGTCATAAACTTGAACTTGATTGTGTTGGACAAGTAAGCCGTGCTTCTGTTACCTTTAGCACAAAAGCTGCGTTTATACTCCCTTTCACTGAGGTCTGTAGTGGTGACTAATGAAGACATATCTGAGATGAGTGTGAGTCCAGGGCAGGGTTAGGGCCTAAATTTGACTGCTGAATACATGTCCACTGACCTTTTTCAGTATCTGGCAAACTCTATTTTGACAACAGGTTTGATCTTTAAATTATGACTAGAAAAATTGTAGCAGAGTACAGCTTCTCACCCATTTTCCCAATCTCAAATAAGATAATCTCTGCCTTAAAAAAAAAAAATAGTACAAACTGTCATCTGATTAGACAGGCTCCATATGACAAGTCATTTTTTAAATGTGAGAGGCCCGGTGCATGAAATTCATGCGGGGCAGAGGTGGTGGGGAGTCCCTCAGCCAGGCCTGCACCCTCTCGCAAACCAGGACCACTCGGACATCCCTCTTGCAATCCAGGACCGCTGGCTCCTAGCTGTTCTCCTGCCTGCCTGCCTGCCTGATCACCCCTAACCACTCTGCCTGCCTGCCTCATCGCCCCTAACCACTTGCCTGCCTGATGCCCCTATTTGCTCACTTGCCTGCATGATCACCTCTAACTGCTTCTGCCTTGGCCCCCACTGTTATGGCTTCATCTGGGAGGATATCCAGAATGATATCTGGAATGTCATTCGGCTGTTTGGTCTAACTGGCATATTATGCTTTTTGTTTGCTTGCTTGTTTTTTTTTTTTGTTTGTTTTTTATTTACATATTTTTATTGATTTCAGAGAGGAAGGGAGAAGGAGAGAGAGAGATAGAAACATCAATGATGAGAGAGAATCATTGATTGGCTGCCTCCTGCACGCCCCATCTTGGGGACCGAGCCCGTCATCCAGGCATGTGCCCTTGGATGGAACCAAACCTGGGACCCTTCAGTCCGCAGGCTGACACTCTATCCATTGAGCCAAACCAGCTAAGACTATGCTTTTATTATTATAGATATTTTTATTTGTTTCAGAGAGGAAGAGAGAGGGAGAGACAGAAACATCAACGATGAGAGATAATCATTAATCGACTGCCTCCTGCATGCCCCTTACAAGGATAGAGCCCACAATCCAGGCATGTGCCCTTGACTGGAATCGAACCCAGGACATCTTCAGTCTGCAGGCCAGCACTCTACCCACTGAGCAAAACCATCCAGGGCTGACAAGTCATTTTTTAGTTGCCCGAGCCTTAATTGCCGGTGGCAGGAATTGAGTTCTGCTGTGAATACAAAACTATAACAACAAACAAACAGGCAAAACCCTCTGAATAATAGAGGCTTAAACCAAACAGGGGCTTTATTTTTTTCATGCACTAAGTTCAGAGGTAGAAAATACAGAGCACGTCAGCCAGCTCCAGAATATCATCGGGACTGTGTGGGTTGAATTGTGTCCCCTGCAAAAGATATTGAAGTCCTAACCCCCAGTACTTCTGAATGTGGCCGAATACAGATCTAGGATCTTTAAAAATGCAGTCTAATTAGATGAGGTCATTGGCACGGGGCCTAACCTGATATACATGGTGTCCTAATAAGAAGAAGGACATTTACCCAGGGGGCCATGTGCCCCGGGTGAGCCGTGTGTCCCAGGGGAAGCAGTGGGACCCGGGGGGAGGGGCGATGTGAACCAGAGGAGGAGCGGACTCTATTCGTGTGGTCCTGAGATAGTCACCATAAAACAAGCAGATTGTCAAATGACAGCGGGGAGGGGTAGGAGACCTGGGAGGAGATAAGAGAACAACCAAAGGACTGGTATCCATTAATATAAGTACAACCAATGAACACAGAACTCTGGGGAGGGAGGGCATGGATGGGAGATGGGGGGCGGGGGCAATGGTAAGCTATGTACACATATAATACCTTAATAAAAACAAACAAATAAATATATAAAAAAAGAAGAGGGACATTTAGGTGGGGCCACACAGGAAGACGGCAGAGGTTGGAGTTATGGGGACACAAGCTAAGGGACACCTGGGCTACCAGAAGCTAGAAGAGGTTTGGAAGGATCCTTCCCTCGAGGCTTTGGAGGAGGATGGCCCCGTGGACATCCTGACCTCAAACTTCTAGCTCCAGAACAGTGAGAGAGTAACTTCCTGTTGTTTGAAGCCATTCAGTTTGGGGTTTGGCAGCCCCAGGGAACTCCTCATGCCCCTCTCTGCCCAGCTCTGCTTGCTGCCTTGTTTTCACATGGTGACTGCTCCACCTCTAGGATTGTGTCCAAGTTCCAGGCAGAGAGAAGGGAAAGGCCAAGGAATAAAAGATACCTGCCAGGGGAGGCTACCAGCTTTGAAAGAGCTTTTCTGGAAGCCTCACTCAGCATGTTCTGCTGCCATCTCATCATCACACCGGTGGTAAGTATTTCAGCTGAACGCAGTTGGTGTACATTGAGTCAGAGTTCTCTACGTAAGGAAGAAGGGGGTGGATACTGAATGGACACAAACGGTGCTTAAAACAGCAACCCCTTTACTAAGTCAGAGATTCATAAGTAATTTTAGGATAGGATAAAAGGAAGAGATTCTAAATTACTACAGCGTCATGTGCTTCTCTCTAAAAATTAAAATTACAGAATTATAGAAAGCTAAAAGTACACTTAAGGCTGTGCAACCAAGCCTTCTCATTTTACCTACAAAGAATAAGTATGAGAGATGTATGAGCAACATGGCCAGAGTTCATAAAGGTAGTTTGTAGCAGAGCCTTTGACTCGTGCACAGGAACTTTTGCCATTATACTTACTTGAATAAGTTACACAGCTGTGCAGTACATCTTTTGAAAGTGAGAGCCTAATAATTTTTTTGCCAAGCTAAATGCTGATAATCTACTACCGTGTTTTCCTGAAAATAAGACATCCTCCGAAAATAAGACCTACTTACAGGTTTCCTTCTGAGTGAAATATAAGGCATCCCCTCAAAAATAAGGCCCCCAGGCTCTGTCTCAGAATGAAAATTAATTTACCGTAAACTGGCTGCCCTGACTGGTGTCTGGCAACCAGTGACATTACGCGGAGTCCTGACGTCACTGCTGTGTGAATGGAGAGAAATCAGCGTGGAAACTTTGTGAAACCTAAACTGCAAGAAGTTGTGACTTGGGTGAAGAATTCATGGGAGAAAATCACTGACAGTTGCATTGCAAATGCACTGCGAGCTGGCTACCTTCACAAGAAGTACTCATTTAAAGACAGTGCTGTTGCTAAACATGAGAGATTTGGTCCACTGATTCTCAAAGAAATGGAGTCACAAGAAATTTACCAGGAAATTCAGGAATTGGATTGTTATGATGATGTTCCAGAAGATGATGACATGATTGTCATTGAATAAATGAGTAAATGCTTGATACTGTAGGATTCACAGTTTGTCTGGTTTGTGTTGACAACTACCGTACTACCATACCATATACAGGTAATAAATTTCCTTTATTTTCATTTAACAATAAATGTGTACCATATTCTTCTTCATGGAAAAATAAGACACCCCCTGAAAATAAGACCTAGCGAATCTTTGGGAGCAAAAATTAATATAAGACACTGTCTTATTTTTGGGGAAACAGGTAGGTGCAGGAAAAACAAACAAACAAACAACTGATCCAGATAGCTCAGTGTGGCATCCATTCACTTTGCCTTTTATGTTTTATTTCCAAGCTTGAAGCAGAAAAGGAAAATTTCAGCCCTAAAACAGAGGGACAGCAACTTAGATGAGGACCAATATTTGGGTAAAAGAAAATAAAACATCCCAATGGTTTTCATGTGAAATCAGTCTATTAAACTTTGTTTATTTCATGATTAGATTCATAGACAACAAAATTAAAATTTCAGCTGAATTTGGACACCCACCCCTAAAGGGCAAGGAAAGTAATTTACTCACACCTTTCCAAAAAAGTTATTTGTTAAAGTGCTGACGTTTGGAGAGCATCATGGAAGGTCTTTTGGATAAATGCATGTACTTGAAATTGATCTTCTGAGTGTTAGAAGTTCAGAGGACTTTGTGATTGATGTATAAAAAGCTCCAGCAAAGTTAATGGAGCAATCTGAATGGCATGAGTTTTCTATAAAACTTAACACATCTAACATTCAGATAAAAGATGCTCTGTGTATAGCATTAATAAACATTACTCCCAATTTACACAGTGGTCATATAATGAAATCTAATCTGCTCATCGAGAGTACTAGGATATAAAACTATCATCAGTTAGGTTAGGAAAATAGGTCACCAGCCTAAATCAGATGTTAGTAGTAGTTTACAGTTCCTTGTAATGTAATCACTGTTTTGTTTTGTTTTTAATTAAGTCAATGAAACTTGCATGGAAAAATTTGCTTCAGAATGATAGCAATTAGAATGCTCTAATTCTCAGGGGTACTATTCTCTGAGTCATTCTCATTTTGGCTTATATTTTGCTGAATTAAGCATTGCCTCAGAATGAGGAGTCATGAGCTAATCGGAGGCCAGCAGGAGATTAGAATAGTGAGGCTCAAGGAGAAAATAATTAGCACTTTGTCCTGGGACATCACTTCTTTGCAAGATGCTCCTTTCACACACCTGCCTGGGCAGATTAAATTTTTTTATTGTATTTATTAATCGATAGTACATTTCAAAGATTTGATATTCAAAAGATACAGAAGAGGAGGCAGGGAAGAATCTCCTTTGGTTCTGCTCCCAGCCACCTCTTTCTTAAGGCAAATCATGCTTACCAATTTTTAAAGTATTGTCTCTACATTGTATTGATATATTTGTGTATTTATGTATTTGTGAATTTATTTACTCTTTATTATATAACATTTCTAACATACATAAAAGTAAATATAATAGTAAATGAATAATTGTCATCCATTTATGGTCATCTTTCATTCCTATACTAGTATTATGATGAAGCAAATCCTAGACATCATATTTTAGCTATAAATATTTTATTATGTATCTATCAAAAATAATACCTTATTTTATTTTAAAAAATAAATTTCTATTGATTTTTAGAGATAGAGTAAGGGAGAGGTAGATAGATAGATAGATAGATAGATAGATAGATAGATAGATAGAAACACCAATGTGAAAGTGATACACCTCTAGGAAACCTAGAGGTGTACCACTATTGGGGATTGAGCTGAGCCTGCAACCCAGGCATGTGCCCTGACCAGGAATTGAACCAGCAACCTTTCAGTGCTTGGGACAACACCCAGCCAACTAAGCCACACCAGCCAAGGCAACAAGAACCCATTTTTCAAAAGTTAACTATAATACTAATATCATATGCTACCAACTTAACAATGATTTTTAAATATTATAAAATGACCAATTATCAAACAAACCAATCAATGTTTGTACTTTTCTGAGTGTCTCAAATTTTTTTTCCTTTTTCACAGTTGGTTCTAAATAGAGTCTATGCATTGCATTTGATTTATATGTCTCTTAAGTGTCTTTTAATCTATAGGTTCACTTTACCCCCCACCCCCTTGCAATTTATTTATTGAAGAATCTGGATTTTTCTTGCTATGGAATTTCTCATATTCTGGATTTAGCTGATTACATATTTCTAGAGAACTTAAAAAATCCAAATAGAAAGCAATTAATTACTTGTTGTTTTTTTTTCCAATTCTGGATTTAACTATCCAATACTTTTTATCCTGCCCAAATAAAATAATTAATTGGTAACAATAAAAGGCAGAAAGAATTTGCCATTTGGCACAAGCCACATTTTTGGAGTTTATCATGTCTTCTTTTCTTCTTTCCTTGCTTCCTTCTTTGCTTTTACACCCTCCATCAATTCATTCCAAATACCATTGTTGTTTTTTTAAAAAATATTTTATTTTTTACAGAGAAGGGAGAGGGATAGAGAGCTAGAAACATCGATGAGAGAGAATCATCGATCAGCTGCCGGCTACACACCCCCCACTGGGGATGTGCCCGGAACCAAGGTACATGCCCTTGACTGGAATCAAACCTGGGACCTTTCAGTCCCCAGGCCCACGCTCTTTCCACTGAGCCAAACCGGTCCCGGCCCATTGGGTTTTCTTTCAAGATACATCCAGGACCCGAATACTTCTTACCACCTCTATCACCCTGACCCAGCTACCAATGTTCCGCCCGGACTATTGCAATAGCTTTCTAGTGCTTCTCCCTGCTTTTATCTTTGCCCCCCTTTTTTTTTTTTTTAAATATTTTATTGATACTTCACAGAGAGGAAGGGATAGATAGAGAGCTAGAAACGTCCATGAGAGAGAAACATCGACCAGCTGCCTCTTGCACACCCCCCACCGGGGATGTGCCTGCAACCAATGTACATGCCCTTGACCGGAATCGAACCCGGGACCTTTCAGTCCGCAGACCGACGCTCTACCACTGAGCCAAACCGGTTTCGGCCCTTTTTTTCTTTAGAACCAGAATGATCCTAATAAAACCCCCAAATCAGACCACATCACTCCTCCTTTCAGAATCCCCAGTGACTTCCTCTTTTACCTAGAGAACAGCTGAAATCCTTACATTGGCCTACAAGTTCCTCTATGATCTGCTCCCTGCTTCCCTTTGACCTTGTCCACCAGCCACTCTCATACTCTCTTATTTTCTAGCTACACTGGCTTCTTTGTTTTTCTTAAACACATTAGCCATACTCCTATCCTACTAGTTGTTTCCTTTGTCGGCAACAGCCCCGTACCAGCTGTCCACATGGTTTATTCCCCCATGATCTTCAGCTCCTTAATCGTTGCCTTTTAGGTGAGGCCTCCCTGACCACCCTGCTTAAAGTGTCAAACTCCACTCCTCAAAATCTTTCTTGTCCTCTCTTGTTTTTCTTCATAGCACTTGACACCTACTCAAGTACTATGTGACTTCTTTAATTTGTTTTCTGGTCTTCCTTCATTAGAATGTAATCTCCCCAATTTTGTTCACTGCTTTCTCCTTAGTGCCCAGTCCAATGCCCAAGAAACATTTGCTAAATGGATAAATTTCAGACACTCAATGAAATCTTCCTACTTCTCTTTGTATAAAACATCCCCCCTTCCCAAATTATACCTACCTAGAACAGGTACAAAACAAAGCATATAGTACTTGAGAGCTGGCTAACCCTCATAATCCCTCATAATCACTGTCCACATTTATTCCTTAGGTAGACGTAAAGTTGCTTTATTTATTGTGCAAAGTGGATAGTTGCTCTAGAAATAGTGCCACCAAGGACCTGGTATAGGCTGTATTGCGTCCCTCAGTGTTCAGGTGTTGAAGTCCTAACCTCAGAATGTGACCTTATTTTGGAAAAGGTTTGTTACTGAAGTAATCAGTTAAGACAAGGTCATAATGGAGTGGGGGAGGGCCCTAGTCCTATTTGACCAGTGTCCTTAATAGAAAAGGAAACCTTGGACACAGACATACATACAAGAAGAATGGGTGTCAGTCATGTCAAGATGAACAAGAGATTGACAGGCCAAGGAATGTATGGAACAGAGTCTTCCTCTGAAGGAACCAGCACTGATGACACTGAGCTCAGACTTCTAGCCTTTTCAGCTGTGAGAGGACATATATATGCTGTCTAAGCCGCACAGTTTGTGGTGCATTGTCATGGCAGCCCTTGGAAACTAATACAGGACCTGTGGAACCATGGCCTCTTTGTTTTCGTTTACAAGTGGTTCACACAATTGGTGTCGATTTGGCACTCAACACACGTGCTGAATGCGCAATGGGAAAATGATGCCGTGAGTCAGCTTCAAGGAGGGCAAGGAGGATGGGAAATAAAGTCATCACTGGCTCTAATTCCCCTTAGGGCAGCAACAATGTCATTTACTCTTCAGTTCCTAGCACAGAACCTATTTCTCAATACACATTTGTTGAACCAAACTGAGTATCAGGCAAAGCAGGTGGCTTTATGCCAAGCAAGAAATAGGTGGAGAGCTTGGGTGGGCTGGTGCTTCCTGCTGCGTTCATATCTACCAACTGTCCTGATTTCACACTGTCAGGAGTCCTAGTGTCGAAAGATCACGCTCTGCGTCGTAGCTTGAATTCACTTCATTTAGGTATATAGTGTGTGATCTTTAAGATATATTTCTAGGACTGTTAGTAGGCACAAATTTATCTTCAATCAGGTGGTTCAACCCCAGATTTGTTATTGTGTTGTTAACTTACTATGTTGCATTTCTTAAAAACCCACTTAAAGGCTATTATGAATACAAAACCATTCTTTCTTTAGGAGGATTGTTTGAAGCCACAGTGTTATTCCTAATAGATTGCCTTTCTTGGTTGGTTATTTTACATCGGAGGAGAAAGTAATGCTATTGTTGTTGATTAAAATATCGTTTTAAATGTCTTTGCTATTAAATATCAAGGACATAGAAAACCAAAATAGTAGTGGCAAAGATATAGGATAAAAGTAATGGGATCCAATATGATATTTTTGAAATGTGCTTATTCATGTGAGTTCAGAATGAGTGTAATTGTCTGGATAACTCAGGCAAAGTTATTCCCCCCACTAGAATATTTTAAAAAAGAAATAAGGATTTGTTAATGCCTGCCATTTTCAGATGTCTCTATTATCTACCTTTGGTTGACTGAAAAAAGCCACCTATTCGTTGCTGTGCTATCCTTTGAGAAGTGAGACTGGTTCTCCACCCCTTGATCCTGGCTGAGCACAGTTGCTAGACCAGGAGACTAGAATGGTCTGGTTCTCTCAGTTATCACCGGAAGAAGTTTGATAGGCCTGAGGCTACCATACTATGAGGAGACCCAAGATAGCCATGTGGAGAGGATGTGAGGAGAGGGAGGGAGGGACAAAGAAAGGGAGGGAGGGACAGAGGAGAGAGAGAGAGAGAGAGAGAGAGAGAGAGAGAGAGAGCCTCTTTCCCATCTCTCTTCCAGCTCCTGCCTTTTGAGTCATCCCAGCTGAGGTCCCAAACAATATAGAGCTGAAGCAAGCTGTCCCTTGTGTTCTGTCCAAATTCCTGACCCACAGAAGAGTAAGGCGATCATGATAAATTCTTACTTTAAGCCACTGATGTTTGGTGTCATTTGTTATGTATTAGTAGGTTACTGGAACATTGTCTTTCGAATATAGATAGTTTCAGGTTATAACTTCCTAGGTGTTCTCTTTATAGCATCTAATAATATTTCCAGTCCTCAAAATTGGAATTTCTTCTTTAGTTATCTATCTGCCTGGCATATACTGATTAATTTCTCATTACTTATTAATCAACTGTTCAAACTCTTGTGCCATCTACTTGAAACAAAAGGTGCCAAAGCCCTATTTTGTGCATTTCTTTCTCTTGGTGTGGCATGTGCAATTAGGCTCACTAATATATTTTTTTTTTTAATTTGGGTCTTTGCTCATGCAGATTTCCTTTAATTGATATTCAGAAAAAAGTAGATTTCTTGTTAGCACCATCAGAATGTTAAAAACATAGCTGTAGGCCTCCAAGAACTACAATATAGTATGTGTTTTGATAACTATGATTAGTAACTGGAGTGGCTACCCTCCTTTATGTGGCTACCAGAAACCATATAATATGCCTCATAATTGTTTGGTACGTTTAAAATCTCAATAAATACTATTTATTACCATCCCTCCATTTTGTTGTTGCTATGTAATATTTCTACTTTTGGAAACCTAATGCCAGTTTAAAACCAATCTGTTGCACACCTATATTGTAGCCATTGAAAATGTAACTCATGCCCGGGCTGGCATGGCTCAGTAGTTGAGTGTCGACCTATGAACCAGGAGGTCAGGGTTTGATTCCTGGTCAGGATACATGCCATGGTTGCAGGCTTGATCCTCAGTAGGGGGCATGCAGGAGGCAGCCAATCAATGTTTTTCTTTCATCATTGAGGTTTCTATCTCTCTCCCCCTCTTCCTTCCTCTCTGAAATCAATTAAAAATACCTTAAAAAAATGACTGTTTTTATTACTATCAGATAAATTAGAACTAAGGTATATTATTGATAAGAGATTTGAAGGTTCCTCTAGTAATTTGCCTTAAAAGGGCTGCTTGTATTAGAAGCTTCCACTTAAGACAATTCATTTCCCTTTAAAACAGATCTATTTAGCACATGAAATCAAATTTACTTTAAACATTCACTCTCGATCCCTAGAATTATTTCAGACATATGGTAATGGTTGTCTAATTTGCCAGCAAACTGGGTGTTTGTTTGTGTTGAGTTTAAACAAATTACAAACATCCACATGAACATTTTCTTTAGATTAAGTCAATTGTGCTTTGTAGGCCTAAGGGTCCCTTCTATTAAGTGAGCCTCTTACACTTTGATAAAACAAAGGGGTGAAGAAATTCTGCACAAGGAAAATTGCTGTACTTTCACTTGGATATAAATGGAATGGTAGAAGAACACCCAATTAGTCCATGTCTCTTAAAAATGGTATAAGGAATAGCTTACTTATACACAGGTTTCATGTCTCAGGTGAAGTTTCTAGCCCTGAACCTCAGTTGCAATCATTTTCAGTCACAAACCACTAGCAGTGGTTCTCAGCCTTCCTAATGCCGAGGGATTCCCTCACCCATAAAATTATTTTCATTGCTACTTCATAACTATAATTTTGCTTCTGTTAATGAATCGTCATGTAAATATCTGTTTTTTCCGATGGTCTTAGGTGACCCTGCTAGTGGTTCTCCAACCACTGCTTTGGAGCCTAAGATCATTGGTAAACACAGATATTTACATTATGATTCATTAACAGAAGCAAAATTACAGTTATGAAGTAGCGACGAAAATAATTTTATGGTTGGGGGGGGTCACCACAACATGAGGAACCGTATTGAAGGGTCGCGGCATGAGGAAGGTTGAGAACCACTGACCTAGAGGCTTCAGTGCAACTCCTCACTGCACAACAAAGAAGAAGTTGCAGATTGGTGGGTTGGCTAAGCCAAGAGGCAGGTATAAGTCTTGGCAGCCTCCTCGGGGCTTTGCCTAACCTAACGCATGACTCACACAATGCTACAAGTCACTCCAAAATTCACACTCAGAAATGACTGTGAGACTTTCGGTAGGGATAGAAAGAGTTTAGCGGATTGGAGGAGTGGAAGCTTCCTCCAATTTTGATTCTGTTTTACAAGATAAACTATGTTGTGACCCCGGGGTGAGATGGTTGTGGAGAATGTGTCAGGCTTTTTGCACAGAGGCCAGCTTTTCACTCACTTCGTCACCGAGGTGCTTAAAGAAAATTTATGGAGGCACTTCTCCCCATTTCTGAGATAAAACAATTGGCTTGAGCTCTTTCCCTTTAAATACCTCTTTGACCTGGAGAGAGACCATTCTCATCTATCTAGAGGGACTGCTGGAATTGCTCTCACTCGATGGCGTGCTTTTGGATGGTGCTATTTTTATTAGTTTTCTGGAGCAAAGCATTATATATAGCTGCAGAGCCATCTACGCAGTGACACAAGAAATTTGATTCACAGTGGGGGCAGCTGATATAAATCATTTTCCCCCCCTCATCCTAAAGTTCCCCTCATAAAATGGACAAGCTTTTGCCAACCTCTTCAAATAGTCTTTTAGCCACCACATGAGTTAGTTCCTGCCTCTGGCCTTGACTGATTGCTTGGCAGTGGCTATGTGGGTGGCTTCAGAGTTGCACTGAAGGCTTTTATGTGGTTTTGGGGCTGATGGGCTGTTTCAGCTGCCTTGTCCTGATGGGTAGCATCTCAAATTTGACTGGCTCTGATGAACACATCTTTAGTCATCTGAGAGAAGTAGTTAGTGAGCATTCCTTGTGATATAAATACAAATTTGTCTTCTTTTCCCAGCATGGAAAATTTTCTGCCTCAGAAAACAGCAGAAGACTTGGAAGACTTCGATCGTGTCTCATTTTAATGAAGAAAAAGCCAACAGAAACATCATCTTTTTATGCATTCAAGTCCCTAAAAGTTCTGTGGATTAGACAAAAAAATAAAAAAAAGTAAGAAAGAAGACAAGAATGTATTTTGTATCTGCCATGCTACTTGACCATGACTAAGCACATAGTTTATCATAGAGTGCAGCAGATCATTCAGCCCTGTGTGCCAGATATTTCTTGAGTACCTATTATGTTCTAGGCACTGTGCTAGATAATCTCTTTACAAAAATGGCTAAAACACGTGTTGCATGTTGGGTTCTCTGGCGAGCAGAAACTGAGGTGGAATTCAGAGTGAGAAAGTTTTTTGCTGGAAAGTAACCCCTGGGACAGAAATGGAAGAGGCAGGACTGAGCAGAGAGGCGATGATCAAGACCTGGCAATGTCTCAGCCAGCCCAGAAGGATGTTCCAGAGCAGACTGCCCACTGGGGGAGGCCCACGTTGTGTGTCCAGGGCCAAGCCCTTATGCCTCAGTTATTGGCTGGGACCACCCCAAGAAGATCCTGACCTCTTTTACCATTGGCTTGCCCACTCACTAACCAGTGTCTTCTCTGACGAGAGCCCGACAGCAGCTTGAATGCTGAGGTGAATCCTGAATTAGCTACCAGCTGGTCTCTGTCAGGTAACTACCTTCCTCTGCGGGTCAGCAAGGTGGGGCTGAGCATCACAACTCCCTGTCTGCCACAGTTCGCCACTTGTGCCACACACATCTGCTTCATGATATCTGGAAACAGTTCCTCACAGGCTCTGGTGGGCCTCACTTGGATAGAGGGAGGTTAGTGAGACAAAATTGAGCTCCCATCTCTGCAGTTGGTCTCAAGGCCACAATTGGTGCTCATCATCTCCCTCCTCCACTCTCCATTCTAAATTCCTTTCACCCTCAGCTACCATCTCTGTTAGTCTTGGCACTTTTTGTGAAGAGCCAGACTTCCTACTAAACACAAACTCTGGGCAGGCTTGTTACATGTACCCATTCATGTGGGACAAGAGTACCAAGAGGTACTCATGGGCTGGCTTGAGTGCCACACGTATTTTTCCCAGTCTTTACTGTGTACCAGGAAGCCATCTTATGCTATTCAGGATCAATCACTTCTGACAAGATGGTTGATTCCTCTTCTTGCTCGCAGGTTCCTGAAAACAAAGGTCTCCAAAGTGCTCAGGAAGCAGCTGTTGCCTGTACTTCATGAGATTCTTGCTGTCTTCCCTGGAGAGTACATGTCCCTTTTGAGAGCAAAGGGTTTCTCATCCTGTAGAGCCCAGAGTTGTGGAGTCAGGAATCTACAGAACACTCTCGTAAATCATGGGGAGTATCAAGTCTACTTCTACTACTTGGTTCCAGACCCAAGTGTTCTACCTGATGGGAACACGGTGCCATAGAGAGGTATCTGGTTCAATAAGTGTAATGTGCCCTAGAAGACGGTACTATAATCTCAAAAAACATTGCTTTAGAGCTGATGCCTCAGCTGCCCCATCAGCAGATGCTCGTTACCCTAACAGGCCGGCAGCCTCTGGGAGATGTGGGTGAAGTAGTATATGATATGACTACGGGGGTGGGTCATGGGCTCACTTTTTTGCTCCTCGGTTGTGAGAGGGTGGATTCTCTGGTTGGATGTTATGTTATGTGGAATTCCATATCATAGATCAGGCATGCCATGGATTCCCAGATAGTGGTGCTTCCCTGCGGGCATGAAAGACAAACCCAGAAACAAGTGTCTTCTGTGAGAAGAAAAGACACTGCTAGGATTTCCAAGGTGGGAGGTTCCCAGTGAAGTCAGATTGCTATCAAGTGGCTCGTTGTTGTTCTTAAGAAACACTGCCACTTCAAGGACTTACTTAACATTGGTTTCTGGTGTTGGCAGGTTGGACAGTGAACATTAGACGTGTTTGGACATTATTAGCAAGATTGGCCTTGGTTAATGGCCATGCTATTGGGTCCACGCATAATCTCTGTTTCAGCTGCTCTGGCCATTTTGTGTATACATTTTGCCAATACCACAGTGGACACCGATAAAGGCAAGCTGACATAAATGGGCCAACTTCTTTTGTCTACTTAGTTATCTACATACTTCAGTGCAATTCCATATAATTATCCCACTCCTCTAGCCTAGAATTCCTTGCTTTGAAGATTAAATTCCAAGCTTTCAATATTTTTTCTTCTGGGTCTCTAGTTATGCAGAAAAGCCACTTTGTACTCCCTGAGTCCATATATATTTTATCTCAGGCTGCTGCTTCTTTCACAGAAAGTGAATATGCACATCACTTTGGTAATACTGTACCCATTGAGAAGATTTTTCCTTTGCAATTGTCTCTCAAAGTCACTCTTGAGTGGGAATGTAACACAGCTGCCGTCCAACTTTTGGCTTGCACCTGCTGAACCAATTTATCTATAAACTAAACTTGGGGACTTTTTCCTCTTTCACTGGGTCATATAGGACTCCTTCTCTTTTTCCCTGGTACAACCAGAGGTACGATCTGGGGGTTAGATGCTGGTGAAACTGTGACTGCTAACATGGGGGTCTAGGCTCCCTGCTCATGCAGCTTGCTGTGCCCTCTGGCCCTGCTGATGTGCAAGCTTGGATGTATATTTCCATTTTATGATGGCTTGCTGCTGCTGAGCCCTCATGACTTTACAGTTTGGCGGTTCAGTAGGCTTCAGCTCACGTTGTACATTGGAGATTCATAACCGCTTTGGTGTTTCATACACAACCATTCCTTGCTTTACCATGGCTCAATAACACCCTAAGATACTTTTTCAAAAGTTGGGTATGTAATTCTCCATTGCAGATTGAATGGTATTGCTTCAGAACTCTGGAAAATGTCTACACTGACATTCTCCCAGCTGGGCTTGTCATAAACTCTACCCTACATCTCTTTTCTTCACTGATATCTCCATCACCATGATGTTTGCCAGATCATATGGTCCAAGCAGCAGAGCACTGTATTCTAGACCTGATGCAGAGCCTGGTCTTGCTCTTGATCCCCCTTAAATATGGCAGAACTTTGTACCACCTTGTTAATGGAACAAAGCAGTGTGGCATATAGTGTTCTGGAACCCAAAGAACCCTAGAAAGTGTTATGCTTCCTTCTTCTGGGTAGGAGGTATTAGATGCAGCAATTCTGTTTAGAGGGAGTAAATGGGCATTGAAAGCAGAAATGCATTGGCCCAGAGAAAGGATGCCTTTTGCTAACAAATATGTTGTAAGCCTACCAAGCCCTGTGCCGTTGGAGCCATTATCACCTAAAGGCGGAGCCTTTTCGCCCTTGGCTCTGTTATGCCCTGCTTTATTTTTGCTTACCTTTAAAACACTAGCCTTGCCCCATGTTACTAAAAGCTGAGAAACATTTAAAAGAAAGGAATCGCTAGACCTAGGCACAACCGAATTTAAGAAATATGAGAGAGTGAAGAGTAAAAAAAAATAGCCATTGAGGTTTTAAGATTGGTGTTACCGGTATCACTGAAAGGGAGGGAGGAAGGAAAGGTCCTGTAGTGGGGTTCAATAGTATCTCTCCCCAAAATTTACGTGCACCCCGAATCTCAGAATGTGACCTTATTTGGAAATAGAATCTTGAGAGGAATCTTATATTGGATTTAGGGTGGGCCCTAAGTCAAATGACAGGTATCCTTATAAGAAGAGGGGAAGGCACACAGACACACAGAGTGGCAAAGGCCATGTGATGGTGGAGGGAGAGGCTGGAGTGATTCATCTACAAGATGTGGGCAGTCATCAGGAGGTAGGCCAGATGGATGGAGCATATTTTTCCTCACAGCCTCCAGAAGGAACCAATCCTGCCAGCACCATGTGTGCAGACTTCTGGCCTCCAGAGCTGTGAGAGATAAATTACTATTATCATAAGCCAGCAGGCTTATAGTAGTTGGTTGCAACCACCATAGGATACTACTGCAGATAATTACCTATAGTTTATTAAGAGCTTACTTTGCTTACTCAGGTTGAATTGTATGAAATGGTCAGTATTTGACTGTTCCACAGAATAGTCTATATAGCTAACTTATTTCTCTCCCTCTCATATTCAAAACACCCCCCCCCTTTTTTTTAGATTTGTTTGTAACAAATAAGTCTCATTATTCTTGTTTTACAGATGAGCCAGAGAAGCTGACTTATTTGCTCATGGTCTCATAGTCTGTAAAACTACAAAATAAACGGAAAATTGTCAGACCCTAAAATTCATGCAGTCTGATCCTGGGCGTCTCAATTTGTAAGGTGTTGGAAATAACCCAAGGATCATGTCAGAATGTAGATCATGATTCAGTACGCCTGGTTTAGGCTCTGAGATCCTGTATTTCTAAGAAGCTCCCTAATTAGGCCAACACTGTTGATGCTCAGCCACGCTTTGAGTATCGAGTATAAGCTTCCCACCTTTCTTGACATGTTATAATTGATAATGTGATTCCTTTGGGGATCATTATTATGAGTTCTAGTCAGACCCAGGTTAAGTGTTGTAACCAACTAACAATGAAGATGGTTGAAAACAAGAGGCTGGACTACTTTGGAGAAATGTGTGTGGGGGGCATAGATTTAAAAGTCATCAGCAAAGTGTAGATGGTGGAAAACGGAGAAGCTTACTGAGAGACAATTTATTCTATTTAAGAATGTTTACAGTCCATTCCTTTTAAAAATATATATTTTATTGATATTTTACAGAGAGGAAGGGAGAGAGATAGAGGGCTAGAAATGTCGATGAGAGAGAAACATTGATCAGCTGCCTCTTGCGCACCCCCTACCGGGGATGTGTCCGCAACCAAGGTACATGCCCTTGACCGGAATCGAACCTGGGACCTTTCAGTCCACAGGCCGACGCTCTACCACTGAGCCAAACCAGTTTCGGCTCCATTCCTTTTTGATGGGGCTGATTGATTAAAAAGAAAAGAAAGCCCTCAATATTCTCTGCAAAATGATTAAAATATTTTTTATTCATAACATGTATTCTCACAGCAGCATTTTAAAATGTGTTAACTGGATAAGTTTAAATGCTACAAACCAATGTTGCTTCATGGTGAAGTCAATGAACTGATCCATGAACCTAATTAATAAAACACAACTAGAAGTTTAAGTGGATGCATTAATAGTACTTCTTTCACAGTAGGGTTTTGGTTTATAGAGAGACGAAAAAGCTGGGAAAAGATTAAGGATACCCACCTTTTCTATGGCCAAGAATGTATCTGAGCTCAACATTCTCCAGATATCTGAGATGCCCAAAAGATTCAGTGGCAACACTACATGCCAAGGAACAAGAAAGTGGAGGCGAAAAGTGTTTTTAAATTTAAAAAATAGATTTTGAGAATTTACATAAAATTCTGAGATTGGCCTGTCTTATGAATCAGTAATGAAATTCACATTAGACTTAGTTCTACTATAAAAGATTTCTTTATTTCATTTGTAATATTTTAAGAGCTAATTTGCAACATATGCCTAAGTAAACAGAACTTACTTGAAAAGAAGAGAAGCAAAACCATGTGTCTGAAAAATTGCACACAAGTACTTGATAGATTAACCAAATCAAACCCAGATGGACATGTGAATCTGTAGAATCTCTGTATTTTTTTGCACACCATTTGAAAAGGCTACACTATTAGAGTCAAGTAGAACATTCAAGGCCAAGGAATCCTATAATTGTATATATGATTAAGAAAATAATAGATGGTTTCCATTGCATTGGCTAAGTACTTGTAGGGCAGTTCTTTTTATTTATTTTTTTTCTTTTCCCTTCCCTTAACTTATTAAGGTATTATATGTGTACATAGCCCACCATTGCCCACCCCCCCCTCCCATTCATGCTCTCCCTCCTGAGTTCTGTGCTCGCTGGCCGTACCTATATGCATGCACACCAGTCCTTCGGTTGTTCTCCTATCTCCCCCCAGGTCTCCTTCCCCTCCCCTCTCTCATTTGGCAGTCTGCTTGTTTTATGGTGACTATCTCAGACCACACGAATAGAGTCCGCTCCTCCTCTGGTTCACACGGCCCCTCCCCCCCGGGTCCTACTGCTTCCCCGGGGCACACGACTGGGGGGGGGGGGGAACAGTTCTTTTTAGTATCATGACTTACAGGTTCCTCAGAGGAAACTAGCCATAGTACCCTGGCTTCTGGCTGACTTAGAATGCTACAAGTGTAGAAAAGCCAGAATTGTTCATTTGTGAGTAGTTTTTTTCTTAGCAAACTCATGCATATATCAAATATTCAAGATCTTTTAGATCCTGAAATTCATTATCCACCCATTATTACTTGATAGATTTTTAAAATAATCTTTCAGGTATATACATTTATAACCAAAGATATTTTTATGGAATATATGTGTATATTCTATTCAACAAATAAGGAGGGAAAACCAATCTGGAAGACCATGATGAGAATGATTTCTTTGTAAAAACTCTAAGTGAAATCCTTCGTGGTGATCTAATCATTCAATTCAAAGGGATCGTGATAAGTAGCTAAGTAACACTGGAGTTCATTTATCTCCTTCTTGGTGGTCTATATTGTAATTATTAAATGGTAAAAGAAATTATTGTAGAGAATTGTGATCTATGCAGTAAATGGATTTGAATCCTTAAAGGCTAATGACTCTACACTTGTAAGCAGAAGCAAGTTGCCTAGATTGAAATGAAGACATCCATTGAAGCATCTGGGAAGTCACAAAACTGATATTCTTCCTCTAAAGCAGAGATGATATGTTACTATTTCTTTTTTCTTCATCTGAAGTATATTCTCCTGTAATTTAAAAATTCCAATGGAAGGAAAAAGATCAAATAGATTTATAATGACTCTAGCAGTTACATTCGGAAGAAATAGATTGATTTTTTTTAGATGATGATAAATCTAGAAGTTAGAGTGATTTATTAACTATCCCAATTTTAAATATATTCCACAGTAAAGTTCCTTTCAGTTACAAGGACCATACTAAGCATAGTCTCTTGGTAAAAACCTTTTTGATGATTGTTAGAAAAATTTATTAAATTCTTCAAATTGAGTAAGCATAGAGCATTCTGCACTAAGACATTTTCTTGGCTTTCTGTTATAACTCCATGAAAAATCAAATTAGTTTTCACTTTGGCTAAATACTTCACCATTTGTGGTTGGAGGATGCCAAGCATTGCTTTAGTTGTTTTCATTTAGGGACTAAAAGATAGATTGACCCTCTGTGAATACACATGTTATACACAGTATAGTTTTATTTCAATTGTTCTTATTTTAAAAAAGATCTCATGTTTATTACTGAGCCAACATACAGCAGCAGAAAAATATTAACAAAGAGAAAAATCATTCTATCAATAATTTCCAAATAAGACATACCCAGCTGTCCAGCTAGTAGTGATCTTTTAGTGATATAGTAAGGTGCAAGCCACTGGATACAGTATAATCATGTGAGCCATCTCATGCACATTTTTTATAGACACAGCTTGATTCTTCTCCAATGTCTCCTCTTGCAGTTGTACCTGATTGTATTACCAGTTTTCATCTGAATCCATTGAGGAATGGGCTGATTCTGCTTTTGTGTTTTTTTTTTAAATATTTTTTATTGATATTTTACAGAGAGGAAGGGAGAGAGATAGAGAGCTAGAAACGTCGATGAGAGAGAAACATCGACCAGCTGCCTCCTGCACACCTCCTACTGGGGATGTGCCTGCAACCAATGTACATGCCCTTGACCGGAATCGAACCCGGGACCTTTGAGTCCGCAGACCGACGCTCTACCACTGAGCCAAACCAGTTTTGGCTCTGCTTTTGTTTTGATGCCAGAATTCTCTTGATTCTGAAAGTCTTGTGAGAAGACATGGCGAAGAAGTCAACCACACACACCACAATGGCAGAGAGGAGCCTTATTTCAACTTTTCAAGTTGACATGCCAATTTAGGCGGACATGAAAATGATCAAGACCCTAAGGTGGGCCTTCATTTCCACTCTATCCTGCCCATTCACTCCTCTACTTAATTTGAGTTGACCCCTGTACATTTTTGCATACCACATTGAATAGCAATCATATGCTTACCAGAATATTAAGCTCAGGATAAAAGCCAGGCAGTGGCAGATACAAAGCATGGCTAAGCTCCTCCTTTAAGAAAAGACTCACTGCAGTTAATTCCTGGATCTCTAGATCAGCATTCAAATCAAGGTCATCCTTTTCTTGGGGAAGCTTATAGAGAATGACTGAGCAACGCAAGGTGGCTGAGGTCATACTCCCCTCTGGCAACCCTGGCTTATGACCACATGAAAAGATGAAAAAAGAGCCTGGCTCTCTGCAGGATTCCTCTCACAGTTCCACTCCAGGGCTCTCTTTGGGTTGGCAGAGTTTTGTCGCACCTGCATTGTGGTCTGACTCATTCTGCCTAATCTTGTGCCCATCCCCTTTATTTTACAAGTGTTCTGTCCCATAAACTTAAAAAAATTATTATTATTATTATTATTATTATTATTATTTTACATATGTGTTCTTATTCCCCCATTACTCCCTACCCTCCACTCATACCCCACCCCTCTGTTATCTGTGACCATTGATGAGGCTCATATGTATGCACACAAGTCCCTTGCCCATAAACTTTTTATTCCCCAGTCAAGCTCACATCTGTTTTCTAGGGAATCTGGCCTGTAACCATTGGTGTCAGAAGTGGTCCTAGAAAGCAGGCAATAGGTGGGTGTAGGAGCTGGCTTACTTACCCACTCCCTGGTTGGTAGTGAGGAATCAGTTCCTACTGCCAGACAGCTCTGGAACAAGGTAGCAGGCCAATTGATAAAGTATTCATGGGTAATGAGCCAGGATATGGTAGCAGAGGAAAATGCAATGGCCAATAAGGTGATTAGGGAATTTGAAATGTGTGTGTGTGTGTGTGTGTGTGTGTGTGTGTGTGTGTGTGTGTTTTGGGGGGGGTAGTGGAAAGAGATGAAAAATACAATAATAATAGAATTGGGTTTTTTTTTCTAAATTGCAATGAAACTGCAGATTGATAATGAAAAGTTGAGGGCAATCAACAAATTGAAAAGTAAGTGTAAAAGCCAGAGTTCTCTTTGGTAGCTTTCAAAGAAGCCCTCATCTCATGCAATGGACTCACAGAAAAGGCTTAAGATCAAGTTTAGAATTTGATGATGTTCTGACTGGATAAACTTCAAAGATGGTTGGAAACTTAACCAATGTGGTCATTGCTCTGGCTGGACAAACCTGAGT